>JAIFOV010000113.1:0-84463 GCA_020654155.1 Novius pumilus | reverse complement strand
CTTGCATATGCTACGGGCTGGTCGTCACTGTTCGCCAGAACAGCCCCTAAAGCTACTCCTGAGGCGTCCGTTCTTAAAATAAAATCATTTTCAAAATTTGGAAACTGCAAAACAGGTGCTTCTTTGAGACATTTTTTTAGTTTCTCAAAAGCAATTTGACATTCATCGTTCCACTTAAATTCTACATTTTTCTTTGATAACTTGTTCAAAGGTTCTGCTATTTGAGCAAAATTTTCAATGAATCTTCTGTAGAAATTTGCAAAAGCTACGAATCGTTTGACCTCCTGTGAGTTAGTAGGAATTGGATACTTTTCTAAAGAATTTGTTTTTTCAGGATCGGGGGAAATACCCCTTTCACTTATTGAGTGCCCTAAATATAATATATCTTTTCTCAAGAAAACACACACAGGAAACCGTATTCTTTTGTTAATAAATTGAATTTTTAATAAATTTATTAAATAAATAAAAATCCACGAATTAATTATCCACGAATCAAAAATATTTTTAAATCCCCACACTTTATAAGCAGGAAACCGTATTTTTTTGTTAATAAATTAAATTTTTAATAAATTTATCAAATAGATAAAAATCCACGAATTAATCATTCACGACTCAATTATCCACGAATTAATACTATTTTTAAATCCCCACACTTTATAGGCAGGAAACCGTATTTTTTTGTTAATAAATTAAATTTTTAATAAATTTATTAAATAAATAAAAATCCACGAATTAATTATCCACGAATTAAAAATATTTTTAAATCCACACACTTTTTAGGCAGGAAACCGTATTTTTTTGTTAATAAATTAAATTTTTAATGAATTTATTAAATAAATAAAAATCCACGAATTAATTATCCTCGAAACAATTATCCATGAATTAAAAATATTTTTGAAGCCCCATACTTTATAGGCAGGAAACCGTATTCTTTTGTTAATAAATTAAATTTTCAATAAATTTATTAAATAAATAAAAATCCACGAATTAATGTTCCACGAATCAATTATCCACGAATTGAAAATATTTTCAAATCCCCACACTTTATATGCAGGAAACCGTAATTTTCGTTAATAAATTAATGTTTCAATAAATTCATTAAATAAATAAAAATCCACGAATTAAAAATCCACGAATTAATTATCCACGAATTAAAAATATTTTTAAATCCCCACACTTTATAGGCAGGAAACCGTATTTTTTTGTTAATAAATTAAATTTTTAATAAATTCATTAAATAAATAAAAATCCACGAATTACTCATCCACGAATTAATTATCCACGAATTAAAAATATTTTTAAATCCCCACAATTTATAGGCAGGAAACCGTATTATTTTGTTAATAAATTAAATTTTTAATAAATTTATTAAATAAATAAAAATCCACGAATTATTGTTCCACGAATCAATTATCCACGAATTGAAAATATTTTCAAATCCCCACACTTTATATGCAGGAAACCGTATTTTTTGTTTTGTCTTTTTTAGGTTTCAGAAGTTCAATCATATCGGGGTGATCAGTCCCATTTTGCAATGATTGTTCTTCAGTCTTGCAGATTTCCTGCTTCATTTTCTTCGTTTGTGCTCTAGTGAGAACGAATGACTTGTTCTCCATGTCCGTACTTAGTGAATTCAGTTCTTCACTGGTGATAATAATATGTGAAAGGGCATCAGCTGCCACATTATCTCTACCCTTTACGTAATAAACCGAAAAGTCATATTCTGACAACTGTAACCTAAATTTAGTGAGCCTACTGGATGGCTCAGTCATGCTGAATAGATAAACTAACGGTCTATGGTCCGTATATATTGAAAAATGCCGTCCGTACAAGTAAGGACGAAACTTTTTTACAGCCCAGACTATGGCTAAGAGTTCTTTTTCTGTTGTCGGATAATTTTTTTCTGCCTTATTAAGTGCCCTGCTTGCATATGCTACGGGCTGGTCGTCACTGTTCGCCAGAACAGCCCCTAAAGCTACTCCTGAGGCGTCCGTTCTTAAAATAAAATCATTTTCAAAATTTGGAAACTGCAAAACAGGTGCTTCTTTGAGACATTTTTTTAGTTTCTCAAAAGCAATTTGACATTCATCGTTCCACTTAAATTCTACATTTTCTTTGATAACTTGTTCAAAGGTTCTGCTATTTGAGCAAAATTTTCAATGAATCTTCTGTAGAAATTTGCAAAAGCTACGAATCGTTTGACCTCCTGTGAGTTAGTAGGAATTGGATACTTTTCTAAAGAATTTGTTTTTTCAGGATCGGGGGAAATACCCCTTTCACTTATTGAGTGCCCTAAATATAATATATCTTTTCTCAAGAAAACACACTTGCTCGGATTTAATTTCAGATTAACTTTCCGCAATCTACTTAGAACCTTAACTAAATTCGAATTATGTGTCTGTAACGTGTTACCAAACACAACTAAATCGTTCAAATAAACAAAGCAATTTTTGAAATTCAAACCTGCCATAGCAATGGTCATGACACGTGAAAAGGCATTAGGACTTATTTTACATCCCATGGGTAACCTTGTCATTTGAAATTGTCCTTTCTCTGTGAGAAAAGCTGTGCATTTTCTAGATTCAGAATTCAACTCGACTTGATAGTATCCTTGATATAAATCAAGATGAGAAAAATATACGGCTCCTGATAAGGAATCTAAAATTTCATCAATACATGGTAATGGTAATTTGTCGTTTTCAATGCGTTCATTTGAATGACGATAATCTATCACAACTCTCCAACGTTTATTACCATGTGCATCCACTTTCTTTGGTACTATTAGCAATGGGGATGACCACGGAGAAGCTGTGGGTTCTATGATTCCAGCTTCAAGCATTTGATTTACTTGTTTATCGATTTCAGCCTTTTGGGCATAAGGTAATCGATATGGCTTGGTATATGACGGCGTTATTCCCTGTTTCAAAGTGATATTTTGCTTGCCAATATTTGTTACTGTTGCTCTATCACCATTTAAAAAGAAAACATCTGCAAATTTTGCGCAAATTTTCTCAATTGAGATTTTTTCATCTTTATTAAGAGAATCCAAATTAATCTCATCCAGTAAAGTATCTACGCGACTTACATCAATTTTCGTATTCTCAAATTTGTAACATGTATATTCATCTAAATTTTTAATTTTTGGCCTAAAATTTCTGATAACTACTTCATGATCATTTACATTTAAAATTCTGATCGGTATTGCATTACCTAGCGGCTTTGCTACTAGACTCGCTACAAGCACGCCGTTTGAAATTTCTTCAGGTGACACGAAACACTCATTGTGAAGGTAAGGAATTTCAATGTAAAATATTTTTTCACATCTCGGTGGGACTACTAATTTTTTATCATGTATCGACTGAAGCGGTACAATATATTTTTTACCGTGAAAATGAAATTGAAATTCAGATTTTTCATAATTAATTGTGGCCAAATGATCAACCAAGAAATCTGATCCTAATATTCCATCCATTTCTCCATCAAATGCATTCATCACATGAAACTTGTGAATTAGCAATACCTGACCTATCTCAAATTCCAATGCAAGTTCACCCAACATACGAGTTGACCCCGTTACTCCAGTAATACGAGTATTCTTCGACCTCGTTACGGTTTCATTTTCGTATAATTGTTCCTTAAAAACTACACTCAAAGATGCTCAAGTATCTAATAAGAATCTTAAACTTCTACCCCTATAAATTATAGTAATAAAATTCAAACCATGTAATCTAAAAATTGAATCATCATCCACACTACTTTTGGGTACGAAAAAACTTATCCGCATTTGATTTGTTTTGAAGTTCGGTCGTTGAACGTCTTTCTTGAATTTCATTCACATTATATATACGCCTATCATTTGCAAAATGACCTCGATTGAACCTAGCGTTATGAAATCCTCGACTAATTCTACGATTTCCTCGAAATTCTTTACCGGGTACCTTTGGTAAGTTATCATTGCTGTTGGTAAATTTAAAACTGGAATTTTGCCTAAAATCATTTCTTGGCGGAATAGCGTTATTTGGTCGCCGATTACCTCCGGAATAATTTCCGTGACGATTAACATAGGAATAGATTTTTTCTGAAGGTGCCGATATTTTATTGAGATTTTCTTCTTGAGCTATAGTTATCGCTTCTTTCAAAGAGTTACAGTTACGTGCTTTTACCTACCTCCTAATTCTCTATCTCTCAAACCATTCGCGAAAGAATTTATTGCAATTTTCTCGTTGTTAGCTGACAGAAAAGGTTTAGCACATTCGTTATCACCCATCTCAGTTAATGTTAAATTAACCATTAGTTCTTCTATTGTGCGTCCAAAATCATCGATGCTTTTACTACGCTGTTCTGCTTTAATTAATTGCAAAGATAATGCTGATCCTGACTTTTCGGAAGCAAAGTATTCTTTATATCTGATATCAATTCTTGATTGTTTCAAACGTAATCTCGAATAATGGTTCAATTTAGTTTTTAAAACGAACTGAGTAAGAAATTTCTTGCCGTCGTTGTCTAACATTGAATCGTACATAGATACTGTTTCAATTAATTGGTGAACACTATTTTCCGATCCATCTATGGAAGGAATCAAAGCTGTTGCTGTACGTAAATCGAATTTTTCAGCTATTATTTTTGAAACACTGTCAACCTTATCACTATCCACGATACAATTTTCCAATCTATCTTCTAATGTTTTACTTATACTCGTTATTAATAATTCGACTTCCGATAAATGACATTGAATTGATTCAAATTCTTTCGGATCACGATCGTTTAATTCTGCAAGTATTGCTTGTTTAACGCTACGAAAATTCTCAACTAGCAGCCCTAGCTCTTTAGTTTTTTTTTTACAAAACTCGATATTGGTCCTTCTTTCTATTGGATCCTTTCCTAAATTACGTTTAAAATTTTTCAATTCTTCATATACAGATTTCAATGACTTATCTAGCTCTGACATTGCAGTATCGTTAACATTGTTAGCAAAAAAAAAAAATTTCCGCTACATTAACCCAAAATTATTCTACAAAAAAAAATCCTACGGTCATATATCACTTTGCCACTCACCGATTGAATGTCGCACCCTTCACTAAACAGTGTTTAAATATCTTCTTTTGATGCAATGCGTCGAATCTCTGCTCGATGAACTTCCTGACGGGCAATACTTCTTATGGTTCTTTTGCATCGTTTGAACAGGATGAAAGCTGCCACCAGTACCACGAAGACGAACAACAGGATCATCATAGTTTCCATACGTTCAATTGACGGTGCCGCTGAAGCGGTATTACCTGCTCCATTTTGAGCAATGATTATCTCCTCCTTGTTGACTTCTTTTTCTTCTTGTTTTGATTGACTGCCTCCCATTTTATTTCCACTCGTTAATATTTCGCCTTCAACTAATTCATTATCATCTCGTATCTTGGTAGGATCGCCATGTGATGTACGGACGGGGATCCAAAGAGGTAAACGACGATAACGTTAAGTCATTACGTTAAACGTTCTTTATTTTATTAATATTTGCGATACACTTCTTACTCGTGTTGGCTTATCAATAATAATGAATAGTGTACAGTGAAACGATTCTCATATGACTACATCGATCTTGCTGGATCACCAATTTAGTACATACCTGTGAGTTCAATATCTTTGATATGTGAATACAGGATGTGGAAATAATAACAAATTCGGAATTCATATATTAGTGAAATGAATGAACTTAATTAACCTTATCTATTTTATATCTTTACATTACAAGATATAAGTGAATACAGGATGTGGAAATAATAACAAATTCGGAATTCATATATTAGTGAAATGAATGAACTTAATTAACCTTATCTATTTTATATCTTTACATTACAAGATATACTCAGAACTGCGAACACATTAACATTAGAGGAAATCAAAACAGATCAACATAATAATACCAAACTTAATGAAAGTATAATAATGACATCAAATATAAGAAAAAACGGATAGAATTATTATATCAGGAAAATTAGCAAAATTATTGATACAAAGGGTACATGAAACCCACGGTCATATCGGATCGAAATGCATGATTGAAACAATCAGAAAACATTACTATTTCGAAAATCTTAATGAAATAATTCAAAACTATTCTAAGAACTGTCTCATATGTATCAAAAATAAATCCCGAAAACCAATGAGACTAGGAAATTTGGGACTCCTGGGTCCGGCGGCTCGTCCTTTTGAGATAATGTCACTGGACACGATAGGAGGATTTGTGGGCCGACGATCTTCAAAAAAATATTTACATCTCATAGTGGACCACTTTACACGCTTTGCATTTATTCGAACATCAGAAACACAAACATCAAACGACTTTATACAACTGTTATTAACAATAAAGAACGAAAATAATACAAACATTAGAACATTACTCGCGGACCAATACGCCACAATAACATCAAACGAATTTCGAAATTTTCTGAAAAAAGAAAACATTGATTTAGTTCTAACGGCTGTAGATTGCGCCTTCTCAAATGGTCTCAATGAGAGATTAAACCAAACATTGGTGAATCGAATTCGTTGCGAAATTAACGATGAAAACAATAAATACGCCTGGACCACTGTAGCCCACCAGTGTGTCAATGAATACAACAACACCCTTCATAGCTCGACGGGATACGCACCAGGGTTTTTACTATAAGGCGAATCAAAAGAAATTCTACCGAAAGAACTCTCCGCATCAACAGATTTACTTCAAGACAGGAAAATAGCATTTAAAAACTCACTGATAGCGCACGAACAAAATGAAACATACTATAACAAATCTCGAAAATATCACAAATTCAAGATAGGAGATATGGTATTTGTCGAAGCCGGAAATAAGCTTAACAGAACGAAACTTGACGAAATCCGCTATGGTCCGTTTCCAATTTCGAACATAATTTCGGATCATATAGTCGAAGTCGACACAAAAGGGTATAAAAAAAATATAGGAAAATACCACATAAGTAAAATCGTGCCAATTTGAATTTTCTTAAATTTGGTAACTATCAGGCAGAAACGCAGCACCGACTTTTCGTCTCCCTGGTCTCTGTTCTTCGAGGGGGGATGTAACGATGGGGAGCATCCATCGCCACTAGCAATCGTCGGATGCGCCACTGCGTGGCTTATCAGGATGCATGTGCGTACGAATTGTGGTGTTAAAATGCTCGCATTCGTTTTGAAACATTAATGGTAAAAACTTGTAAATTGTAAGAATTATCGGTTACGGTTATTACGAGCATCGCTGTGATTCAGGTAGGGTTTATTTTGTTACTTCTTATAGTTGTTAATTGTGATTGATTTTTGGATAATGAAACAGTATTGATTGCTGCATCGACGATCGTAATTTGGAAGATTCGACATCCTTATATATATTAAAAATTAATTAAACTTTCGATAGATTGTCTAAATAGCAAAGTGTAGTTTTTCTCATTTTGCCATTTAACCCAAAATAATTTAATTGTTTGAATAAATCAAGAACTGGCAAGAAAAATTAACTCATATTAAAATGTATATAATATATATCTATTGAATTATTTATAAAAAAAAATGCGTACAAATTTAAAATAAAAAAAAATCTCTTTTCAAATTCCACCGAGCTTTTTTTTCTATTTTTAATGTTAATATTTTCAATTTTCAAGAAATTTATTGAAAAATTCATTTTTTTTTTTGGAAATGTGAACTTCTCGAATTAAAAAAATATATTTTTTCTTATTTTAAAATTTCTCAATTTTTTTTTTAAAACCAAATTTTCAAAATTTTAAAATATTTTCAGTTTCCTTGAATTTCCATGCAATTTAATTTTCTATTTCTATTTTTTTTCAACAAAATATCCACAAAATCTAAAACAATAAATTTTTCCCCCACAAAAATTAAAAATAATAAATTTATTATTCATAATTGAAAAAATATTTTTAAATCCTCACACTTTATAGGCAGGAAACCGTATTTTTTGTTAATAAATTAAATTTTTAATAAATTTATTAAATGAATAAAAATCCACGAATTAATTATCCACGAATTAAAAATATTTTTAAATCCTCACACTTCATAGGCAGGAAACCGTATTTTTTGTTAATGAATTAAATTTTAGATAAATTTATCAAATAAATGAAAATCCACGAATCAATTATCCACGAATTAATTATCCACGAATTAAAAATATTTTTAAATCCCCACACTTTATAGGCAGAAGACCGTATTTTTTTGTTAAAAAATTAAATTTCTAAGAAATTTATTGAATAAATGAAAATCCACGAATTAATTATCCACGAATTAACTATCCACGAATTAAAAATATTTTTAAATCCCCACACTTTATAGGTAGGAAACCGTATTTTTTGGTTAATAAATTAAATTTTTGATAAATTTAATGAATAAATAAAAATCCACGAATTAATTATCCACGAATTAATTATCCACGAATTAAAAATATTTTTAAATCCCCACACTTTATAGGCAGGAAACCATGTTTTTTTGATAATAAATTAAATTTGTAATAAATTTATTATATAAATAGAAATCCACGAATTAATTATCCACGAACCAATTATCCACGAACCAATTATCCACGAATTAAAAATATTTTTGAAGCCCCACACTCTATAGGCAGGAAACCGTATTTTTTTTTTAATAAATTAACTTTTCAATAAATTTATCAGATGAATAAAAATCCACGAATTAATAATCCACGAATTAATTATCCACGAATTAAAAATATTTTTGAATCCCCACACTTTATAGGCAGGAAACCGTATTTTTTGTTAATAAATTAAATTTTTAATAAATTTATTAAATAAATAAAAATCCACGAATTAATTATCCAAATTAAAAATATTTTTAAATCCCCACACTTTATAGGCAGGAAACCGTATTTTTCTGTTAATAAATTAAATTTTTAATAAATTTATTGAATAGATAAAAATCTGTTAATAAATTAAATTTTTAATAAATTTATTGAATAGATAAAAATCTGTTAATAAATTAAATTTTTAATAAATTTATTGAATAGATAAAAATCCACGAATTAATTACTCACGAATTAATTATCCACGAATTAAAAATATTTTTAAATCCCCACGCTTCATAAGCAGGAAACCGTATTTTTTTGTTAATAAATTAAATTTTCAATAAATTTATTGAATAAATAAGAATCCACGATTTGATTATCCACGAATTAATTATCCACGAATTAAAAATATTTTTTAATCCTCACACTTTATAGGCAGGAAACCGTATTTTTTTGTTAATAGATTGAATTTTCAATAAATTTATTGAATAAATAAAAATCCACCAATTAATTATCCACGAATTAAAAATATTTTTAAATCCCCACACTTTATAGGGAGGAAACCGTATTTTTTTGTTAATAAATTAAATTTGTAATAAATTTATTATATAGATAGGAATCCACGAATTAATTATCCACGAACCAATTATCCACGAATTAAAAATATTTTTGAAGCCCCACACTTTATAGGCAGGAAACCGTATTTTTTTGTTAATAAATTAACTTTTCAATAAATTTATCAGATGAATGAAAATCCACGAATTAATTATCCACGAATTAATTATCCACGAATTAAAAATATTTTTAAATCCCCACACTTTATAGGCAGGAAACCGTATTTTTCTGTTAATAAATTAAATTTTTGATAAATTTATTGAATAGATAAAAATCCACGAATTAATTACTCACGAATTAATTATCCACGAATTAAAAATATTTTTAAATCCCCACACTTCATAGGCAGGAAACCGTATTTTTTTGTTAATAAATTGAATTTTTGATGAATTTATTAAATAAATAAAAATCCACGAATTAATTATCCACGAATTAATTATCCACGAATTGAAAATATTTTTAAATCCCCACACATTTTAGGCAGGAAACCGTATTTTTCTCTTAATAAATTAAATTTTCAATAAATTCATTAAATGAATAGAAATCCACGAATCAATTATCCACGAATTAGAAATATTTTTAAATCCCCACACTTTTTAGGCAGGAAACCGTATTCTATATTTAATAAATTAAATTTTTAAGGAATTTATTAAATAAATAAAAATACACGAATTGATTATCCACGAATTAATTATCAACGAATTGAAAATATTTTTAAATCCCCACACTTTATAGGCAGGAAACCGTATTTTTTTGTTAATAAATTAAATTTTCAATAAATTTATTAAATAAATAAAAATTCACGAATTAATTTTCCACGAATTAATTATCCACGAATTAAAAATATTTTCAAATCCTCATACTTTATAGGCAGGAAACCGCATTTTTTTGTTAATAAATGAAATTTTTAATAAATTTATCGAATAAATAAAAATCCACGAATTAATTATCCACGAATTAATTGTCCACGAATCAAAAATATTTTTAAATCCCCACACTTTCCAGGCGGGAAACCGTATTTTTCTGTTAATAAATCAAATTTTTAATAAATTTATTGAATATATAAAAATCCACGAATTAATTTTCCACGAATTAATTATCCACGAATTAAAAATATTTTTAAATCCCCACACTTCATAGGCAGGAAACCGTATTTTTTGTTAATAAATCAAATTTTTAATGAATTTATTAAATGAATGAAAATCCACGAATTAATTATCCACGAATTAATTATCCACGATTTAGAAATATTTTCAAATCCCCACACTTTATAGGCAGGAAACCGTATTTTTTTGTTAATAAATTAAATTTTTAATGAATTTATTAAATAAATAAAAATCCACGAATTAATTATCCACGAATCAATTATCCACGAATTGAAAATATTTTTAAATCCTCACACTTTGAAAGCAGGAAACCTTATTTTTATGTTAATGAATTAAATTTTAATAAAATTATTAAATGAATAAAAATCCACGAATTAATTATCCACGAATTGATTATCCACGAAATCAAAATATTTTTAATTCCTCACACTTTATAGGCAAGAAACCGTATTTTTTTGTTAATAAATTAAATTTTTAACAAGTTTACTAAATAAATAAAAATCCACGAATTAATTATCCACGAATTAAGAATATTTTTAAATCCTCACACTTCATAGGAAGAAAACCGAATTTTTTTGTCAAAAAATTAAATTTTTAATAAATTTATCGAATAAATAAAAATCCACGAATTAATTATCCACGAATTGAGAATATTTTTAAATCCCCACACATTTTAGGCAGGAAACCGTATTTTTCTCTTAATAAATTAAATTTTCAATAAATTCATTAAATGAATAGAAATCCACGAATCAATTATCCACGAATTAGAAATATTTTTAAATCCCCACACTTTTTAGGCAGGAAACCGTATTCTATTTTTAATAAATTGAATTTTTAATGAATTTATTAAATAAATAAAAATACACGAATTAATTATCCACGAATTAATTATCAACGAATTGAAAATATTTTTAAATCCCCACACTTTATAGGCAGGAAACCGTATTTTTTTGTTAATAAATTAAATTTTCAATAAATTTATTAAATAAATAAAAATTCACGAATTAATTTTCCACGAATTAATTATCCACGAATTAAAAATATTTTCAAATCCTCATACTTTATAGGCAGGAAACCGCATTTTTTTGTTAATAAATGAAATTTTTAATAAATTTATCGAATAAATAAAAATCCACGAATTAATTATCCACGAATTAATTGTCCACGAATCAAAAATATTTTTAAATCCCCACACTTTCAAGGCGGGAAACCGTATTTTTCTGTTAATAAATCAAATTTTTAATAAATTTATTGAATATATAAAAATCCACGAATTAATTATCCACGAATTAATTATCCACGAATTAATTATCCACGAATTAAAAATATTTTTAAATCCCCACACTTCATAGGCAGGAAACCGTATTTTTTGTTAATAAATCAAATTTTTAATGAATTTATTAAATGAATGAAAATCCACGAATTAATTATCCACGAATTAATTATCCACGATTTAGAAATATTTTCAAATCCCCACACTTTATAGGCAGGAAACCGTATTTTTTTGTTAATAAATTAAATTTTTAATGAATTTATTAAATAAATAAAAATCCACGAATTAATTATCCACGAATCAATTATCCACGAATTGAAAATATTTTTAAATCCTCACACTTTGGAGGCAGGAAACCTTATTTTTTTGTTAATGAATTAAATTTTAATAAATTTATTAAATGAATAAAAATCCACGAATTAATTATCCACGAATTGATTATCCACGAAATCAAAATATTTTTAATTCCTCACACTTTATAGGCAAGAAACCGTATTTTTTTGTTAATAAATTAAATTTTTAACAAGTTTACTAAATAAATAAAAATCCACGAATTATTTATCCACGAATTAAGAATATTTTTAAATCCTCACACTTCATAGGAAGAAAACCGAATTTTTTTGTCAAAAAATTAAATTTTTGATAAATTTATCGAATAAATAAAAATCCACGAATTAATTATCCACGAATTAAAAATATTTTTAAATCCCCACACTTTATAGGCAGGAAACCGTATTTTTTGTTAATAAATTAAATTTTTAATAAATTCATCAAATAAATAAAAATCCACGAATTAAAAATCCACGAATTAATTATACACGAATTAAAAATATTTTTAAATCCCCACACTTCATAGGCAGGAAACCGTATTTTTTCGTTAATAAATTAAATTTTTAATGAATGTATCAAATAAATGAAAATCCACGATTTAATTATCCACGAATTAAAAATATTTTTAAATCCCCACACTTTATAGGCAGGAAACCGTATTTTTTTGTCAATAAATTAACAATATTCCCAAGAAAAAAAGGGATGAAAAGGGATTTTATCTAAATTTCTATTTGTTCCTAAAGGGTTATTTGAGCCTGTTTGGTGGAGGAATAAAAAGTGAATTATTACTATAGCGGCATACTATAGCAAAACCACCCCATAATCAGATTACAAAAGAGTTTCCAATATAAGGAATTGCTGATAATAAATTGGTAATTACTGAGGCTCCTCAAAAAGATATTTGCCCTCAAGGTAGAACATAACTAAGGAAAGCTGTTGCTATAGTTAAAAATAAGATAATTACTCCTACTCTTCATGTATAAGTAAGCGAATAAGAATTAAAATAAATTCCTCGGCCGATATGTATATATAAACAGATAAAAAAAAATGAGGCTCCATTAGCATGGAGAATTCGGATTAATCAACCAAAGTTTACATTTCGGCAAATGTGTAAAACTCTATTGAATGCAAGGTCGATATTAGAGCAGTAATGTATTGCTAAGAATAATCCAGTAATGATTTGGATTAATGAGCATAATCCTAATAATCTTCCAAAGTTTCAAAATAATGTAATATTTGAAGATGTAGGTAGATCTACTAGAGCATTATTTACAATTTTTAATAGGGGCGATTTTTTTCGTAATGGTATTAACATAGATTAGTCGCAGAGGATTTTTGTAGTTTTTAGTGATATTTACTACTGCAATTAAAGTAATAAGAAGGTAACATATAATGAATCAAGAAATTTTTAAATTTGGTCAATTAAAAAATTTGTTTGAGGTAAATAAAAAATTAATTTGATTCCGTTGAGAAAAGGTTAATTCGTTAAGATTGAATAGATTAGTTTGTCAATTTATTGAAAATATTAATGGGGGGGTAATACAGTAAAAAAGTCAATTTTTTGTAAATTTTTCATTTGAGGCTAGGCTTGTTATGTAAATAAATAGAACTAGTAGTCCTCCGATAGTAATAAGAATAAGAATATAGCTAAATCAAAAATTTAATCTGATTGATCCAATTAATCAACAGATCAAAATAGGTTGGATAAAAATGATCATTCCAATATTTAGGGGATGGTTAATAAATGGGATAATTAAAGCTAGGATTAATAATATGTATATATCAAGATTTATTGGGTGCGCAGCATAGGATGTTCAATAAAAAACCAGTTTCTTTCTTAGCTCGAGCTTTCGTGAATTGGTTTATTCACATCATTCAGGAACATTAAAAATGTAAAACATGTAACTTGAAAAATTTTACATAAGTACTCACGAAAGTGAGGTCAATGAACAAGATGTTACAATTGGGAGAACAACAGGTACATTAATATATATATAATTGATTTTGAAAAATTTCGTTTTTTTGTTTGACTGTTATAGATTGATGTTCAAAAATGGATTGTTGACATTTATGATATTAATTTTGAATGATTGAATTGTCATTATGAGAAAATGAATTTGACCGAACATTTTGTCTTAATCTGCTATTCCGATTTGATTTACAAGATGCGTCAATTTCTATCAGGTTCGCATAAATGTGACTTAATAGGTCCATATCCTTCTTGGTGTTCATCGGCTCATTTTCTTGTATGATTCTAATGGTCTCCAAGATTTTCCTTCCAAAAATATTAGTTTCCCTGTCTAAGATGGTTATGTCTTCATAATTAGGAGTATGGCCATTGTCGATCATGTGTTTGGATAAAGCACAAGATTCAATAAATCTTCTTATATCACTCTTATGTGAAGTGATTCTTTTTGATAAAGTTCTACCTGTTTCTCCTATATAAACTTTGCTACACTGACTACATGGAATTTTGTAAACTGCTTTGGGAGTACGATTAATAGCTGTAAAATCTTCGAGCTTGGTATAGACAGATTTTGCTTGCCTCACAATTTTCTTTGTTAACCTAAGGTTTGGACGACGTAAAATTTTGAAAATTTTACGTCGTCCAGTTGAAATTTTATATTTTATTTGGATTTGAATGATTGATTTATAAAATTCATTTTGTTATTAATAGTTTTAGCAGCTTTATTGCTCTATCTACTTTAAGACAGTTAGGGTTAATATTAAGAATTTTAGGTGTTGGGAACAATCTTCTTGCTTTTTTTCATCTTTTGACTCATGCTTTATTTAAAGCTTCACTTTTTATGTGTGCGGGTTCTATTATTCATTTAATGTTAAATTTTCAAGATATTCGTTTTATGGGTAATTTAATTAATGAAATACGTTTTACTTTAGTGTTTTTTAATTTAAGAAATTTATCTTTATGTGGTTCACCTTTTACATCAGGATTTTACTCAAAAGATTTAATTTTGGAATTTTATTCGTTTTCTTTATTTAATTTTATTTAATATTTAATTTTTTTAATTTCTTTAGGATTAACTGTGTCTTACAGAGTTCGTTTATCAATTTCTACATTATTTAGATCTATTAAATTTTTAAGTTTAGGTTCATTAAAGGAAGAGAGAAATTATATACTGAAAAGAATAATAATTATATTTTTTGTTATGATTTTTTCTGGGAGATGATTATCTTGGATAATTTTAGAAATTCCTTTTCTTATTTTATTGCCTTATTTGATAAAAATTTCAGCTTTATTGTTTATTTTTATAGGGTTTATTTCGGGCGTAAATTCAAATAAAATAAATCTAAGGTGATTTATTTATTTTTTGGAGTTGAAGGTTCATTTATTTTTTGTTAATATGTGAAATTTAAGAATTTTAAGAATTTCAAGAATAAATTTAATTCCTCTAAAATGAGGAAAAATATGTTTTATGGTTTTAGACCATGGTTGGTTTGAATCTTATGGGGGGAGGGGATGAGTGAGTTTTATAAAATTTAAGTCTCAGCAATTTCAGTATTTTTTAAAAAATTCTTTAAAGTTTAATTTAACAATATTAATTTTATGAATTTTTATAATTTTTATTTTTTACTAATTTAAATAGCTTAAGAAGAGCGTAATATTGAAGATATTAAGGTAATTCATATTTTTAAATATTTACAAGAAAATTGTTATTCTATAATGAAAATATGATGTTTTTACTTAAACAATGTGAATTAGAAATATCAACATCTTTTTGCTGTGTAATAAGTTAGAAGCTTATAAGTATATTTCTTTAATTGGAAATAAATTCATTTAAATCCTTAACAGTGATTTACCTCTATTTTGGTTTCAATTAAATAAGGATTTTTAAAATCTAAATTTTAGGTCGAAACTAAAGGCAATGGATTGTGTTCAGTACTCATTTCTTGTTTTTTGGTGACCATATGAAGTTATCGCGTTTTGTTAGCGTACCGCATCACCAGATACGTTTTAGTTGTCGAACGAGACATTTGGTTCGTCATTTTATCGAGAATAACGCGTTGCAATTTGATTTGGTGCTATTTTATCGAAACTGCATCCGCCAACAAATGGGCCCAACGGACATCGGCAGTTCAGAGTGGATTAGGGTGAGTCTTCAGGCAGGTTGAACGCAGAAGTGAATTTTATTCGTTCGGCATTTCGGATGATAACACGCATATTCGTTGCGTGTTATTTGACATTCGATCGGTTCTATAAAATCCAAATAATCGTTCGCAACACTGGTATCGATAATATAGGATTGAAAAATTCTTGTAATAATGCCTCTACCAGATCGTCAGGTTCAACGGATGACACAACATAAAATTACTCGAGATGTAGCGATTGAAAGAATTAACGAGATTTTTAACGTTGCGTCTGAAGCTGAGCATGATCCAAATCAATTTACTGCCTTTAAGGTTCGTTTCTCGAAGTTGGAGTCAATTTATAAAAATTTCGAAAATTTGCAGACAAAAATTCTTACGTCAATAAATATTGACACCGATCCACAATCATTAGTCAGTGAAAATCAACTAAGATCAGAGATTGATAAAAAATATTTTGATATAAAGGCGATTCATTATCATCTGTTTGACTCTCAAAACGAAGTTCTCAATCGGACAAATAGATCGGTTGATCGTGCTGTGTCGAGTGCTAAACTTCCAAAGATTGCTTTACCATCCTTCAATAGTGATTTAGCTCATTGGAAAACTTTGTCGATCTATTCTCTACCTTGGTCAATGAAAATGATTCTCTTAAGGACATCGAGAAATTTCAGTACTTATTGAGTCGTTTATCAGGCGAAGCTTTGGCAACTGTTAGGGGAGTTTCGTTGTCTAATGACAATTATTTAGTTGCTTTCGATAATTTGAAGAAAAGATACGATAAAAAACGTCCATTGGCCACTTCGAGTTGGAATAGGATTGTTAGTTTTCCAAAAATTGAGAAAGAAAATGTTTCCCTCTTATGAAATCTGCTCAATTTATTTTCTGAAAACCTAGCAACACTCGATAATTTGGGTTTTTACGTGGATCAATGGTGTTTCCTTTTGTTTAACATTATGTTAGACAAGGTCGATTCTAAAACTCGTAGTCGTTTCGAATTCGAACATAGTAAAATTGAATTGCCTTCGTATGATCAATTGAAGTCTTTTTTAACTGATCACTGCAAGGCTTTGGAGACTGTGAATTTGGAGAAAACGTTATCGTGCTCATTGAATAAGTGCTTACCGCAGAAAAATGCGGACATTAAAAATACAAAATCCAATTTTAAATCATTTTTGGTTTCAAGTCAAGGCTCCATTGATTGTTGTTTGTTCTGTAGGAAGGATCATTTAACTACAAAATGCCCTACTTTTCTCGGGAAAGCTCCTTATGGAAGATTTCTTTTGGCAAAGGATCACAAACTCTGTTTGAATTGTTTACGGCCATCACATAATGTTAAAAATTGTTCGAGTAAATCAGGCTGTAGACATTGCAACTTATCTCACCATGCTTTGTTGCATTTTGACAAAGCAGAGCGTTCAATCGGTATTAGCGAATCGAAGACAGATGAAAGCACACTTGATGTACATCCCGCCGGTATCTCGAAGTCGTCGGCTGATTGTGGTTTTGTGTCAAACGGTAGCAGAAAATCTTATGAATCCACCGTTTTGCTGTCCACTGCCGAAATCAAGGTTCTCGATAAGTGTGGTAATTTTCAGATGGTTCGTTGTCTCATAGATAATGGAAGTCAATCATGCTTTATGTCCGAGCAGTGTATTGAAAAATTGGGAATGAAGTATAACAATAGAACTCAACCCATTTTCGGAATTGGAAACTTATCTACTGTACATCCAAAGGGTAATGTCAACTGTATCATTACGTCCGCCCATACTAAAAGTTCTCAGTTTTCTTTGGAGGTTTTCGTTTTACCTAAAATTTGTTCCGATATGCCTGCATTCTCGTTTTCGTTCAAATCTTGGAACCATATTTCTCATATAACGCTGGCAGATCCGGAATTCTACAAGTCGAAACCTATAGAAATGCTGTTATCGGTCGCTGTATTCACCCAAATAGTATGTAGTGGTAAAATGGAGGGTAATGCAAACGAACCAATCGCTTTGAACACTCAATTTGGTTGGATATTGACTGGTAGTATTCATTGCCATCCTTCGTTGAATCGTGAAACTGAGTCGTCGATGGTCGCCTTGGTTGGTATTGATCGGGATCTATCCTCATTGGATTCAACTTTGAAAAGATTTTGGGAAGTGGAAGATATACCAAATTCTACATCATTGTCTCCTGACGAGATTCTTTGTGAGGAGTTCTTTACAAAAACCACAGTTAGAGGTTCTGATGGTCGATATATCGTTTCATTGCCATTTTCATCGAATCGTACTTCCGATCTAGGGAATTCTCGGGAACTGGCTCTTCGTCGTTTTTATGGTTTGGAACGGCGATTGATGGGAAATTGTACATTCAAGAAACAATATACTGATTTCATGAATGAATACTTGGAACTTGGACACATGTCAAAGGTTCCTCTGTTGGATGGTTCCCTTGGATATTACATACCTCATCATGGGCTAAGTTGGATTCGAATGGCACCAAGCTACGAGTCGTTTTTGATGCCTCGATGAAATCGTCTAAAGGAAAATCATTAAATGATGTTCTTTGGATTGGACCGAAATTACAAGCAGACATTAGTGTTTTGTTGCTCCGTTTTCGTACACATTCGATTGTGTTTTCAGACACAGGAAATCTCAACGCATATTCTGGAGATCTTCAGTGCAAGAACCGATGCAAGAATATTTTCTGAATACGGTAACTTATGGGGTCGCAGCTTCACCTTTCTTGGCTCTTAGAACACTGCGTCAATTGTGTGGGGATGAAGGTCATCGATTTCCGTTAGCAGTTAAACTCATCGAGGAAGCTACTTACGTCGATGACACCTTTGGTGGTGCTGAGTCGGAGGAGGTGGCGCGTGACATGATGCAGCAATTGATTGGTTTGTTAAATTGTGGAGGATTCGAACTTTGCGAGTGGGTTAGTAATAGATCTTGTCTTTTAAACGATATTCCGGAACTTTCCCTTCAACAATCGATAAATTTTGAAGGAGATTCGACTATTAAAATTCTCGGGATGTATTGGAGTCCTCCAGATGATGTCTTTTCTTTTAGTGTCAAAAGTCTATCGGTGAAGTGCACTAAGCGTAGTATTTTGTCGGATTTGTCCAGAATTACATCAATTGCCAAAATCTTTTCAAAGTGGAATCCAATGAGGATAGATCCCGATCAATACCAACCAAGGCGACCATCGACGACTCAGTTTCACGATTCAACGAAGGATGGCAATGAATACTACCAGTCAATATCCAACCAAATTGAGTTCTCAAAGCGATTGGTTCGTTTGCATTACCCTCTATTTTACCACTACATACTATTTGGGCGAATACAGCGGCCGATAACAGGATTTCAATAGGTTTCGACTTGTAGAATTATGGATCTGCCAGCGTTATATGAGAAATATGGTTCCAAGATTTGAACGAAAACGAGAATGCAGGCATATCAGAACAAATTTTAGGTAAAACGAAAACCTCCAAAGAAAACTGAGAACTTTTAGTATGGGCGGACGTAATGATACAGTTGACATTACCCTTCGGATGTACAGTAGATAAGTTTCCAATTCCGAAAATGGGTTGAGTTCTATTGTTATACTTCAATCCCAATTTTTCAATACACTGCTCGGACATAAAGCATGATTGACTTTCATTATCTATGAGACAACGAACCATCTGAAAATTACC
Source organism: Novius pumilus (assembly GCA_020654155.1). NCBI lineage: Eukaryota > Metazoa > Arthropoda > Insecta > Coleoptera > Coccinellidae > Novius > Novius pumilus. The sequence goes on along the minus strand of JAIFOV010000113.1, from coordinate 64,562 downwards.
ACACTTATCGAGAACCTTGATTTCGGCAGTGGACAGCAAAACGGTGGATTCATAAGATTTTCTGCTACCGTTTGACACAAAACCACAATCAGCCGACGACTTCGAGATACCGGCGGGATGTACATCAAGTGTGCTTTCATCTGTCTTCGATTCGCTAATACCGATTGAACGCTCTGCTTTGTCAAAATGGAACAAAGTATGGTGAGATAAGTTGCAATGTCTACAGCGTGATTTACTCGAACAATTTTTAACATTGTGTGATGGTCGGAAACAATTCAAACAGAGTTTGTGATCCTTTGCCAAAAGAAATCTTCCATAGGGAGCTTTCCCGAGAAAAGTAGGGCTTTTTGTAGTTAAATGATCCTTCCTACAGAACAAACAACAATCGATGGAGCCTTCACTTGAAACCAAAAATGATTTAAAATTGGATTTTGTATTTTTAATGTCCGCATTTTTCTGCGGTAAGCACTCATTCAATGAGCACGATAACGTTTTCTCCAAATTCACAGTCTCCAAAGCCTTGCAGTGATCAGTTAAAAAAGACTTCAATTGATCATACGAAGGCAATTCAATTTTACTATGTTCGAATTCGAAACGACTACGAGTTTTAGAAGCGACCTTGTCTAACCTAATGTTAAACAAAGGGAAACACCATTGATCCACGTGAAAACCCAAATTATCGAGTGCTGCTAGGTTTTCAGAAAATAAATTGAGCAGATTTCGTAAGAGGGAAACATTTTCTTTCTCAATTTTTGGAAAACTAACAATCCTATTCCAACTCGAAGTGGCCAATGGACGTTTTTTATCGTATCTTTTCTTCAAATTATCGAAATCAACTAAATAATTGTCATTAGACAACGAAACTCCCCTAACAGTTGCCAAAGCTTCGCCTGATAAACAACTCAATAAGTACTGAAATTTCTCGATGTCCTTAAGAGAATCATTTTCATTGACCAAGGTAGAGAATAGATCGACAAAGTTTTCCAATGAGCTAAATCACCATTGAAGGATGGTAAAGCAATCTTTGGAAGTTTAGCACTCGACACAGCACGATCAACCGATCTATTTGTCCGATTGAGAACTTCGTTTTGAGAGTCAAACAGATGATAATGAATCGCCTTTATATCAAAATATTTTTCATCAATCTCTGATCGTAGTTGATTTTCACTGACTAATGGTTGTGAATCGGTGTCAATATTTATTGACGTGAGAATTTTTGTCTGCAAATTTTCGAAATTTTTATAAATTGACTCCAACTTCGAGAAACGAACCTTAAAGGCAGTAAATTGATTTGGATCATGCTCAGCTTCAGACGGAACGTTAAAAATCTCGTTAATTCTCTCAACCGCTACATCTCGAGCAATTTTATGTTGTGTCATCCGTTGAACCTGACGATCTGGTAGAGGCATTATTACAAGAATTTTTCAATCCTATATTATCCATAACAGTGTTGCGAACGATTATTTGGATTTTATAGAACCGATCGAATGTTAAATAACACGCAACGAATATGCGTGTTATTATCCGAAATGCCGAACGAATAAAATTCACTTCTGCGTTCAACCTGCCTGACGACTTTTACGATGCGATCTTTATCAATCCCAACAATTGATAACGAAAAAACTAATCTTAATATTCTTTTGGTATATTTTTCGAACAAATATATCCCGATATGAACATTAACGAGCGAAATTTAATCGTACTGACTACGTCGAACAGAACTTGTTAGCGACAATTCGATATCTGAATCCGGCCTCACGAAGGACCAAAAAATGTATAAGTTTGTAAGCCTATACAAAACACGACAATAAAAAATGGACGGATCGTAACGCCATCTAGGCCGCACAAAATGTTGTTCTGATCGACTCACCCGAATCCACTCTGAACTGCCGATGTCCGTAAGGGGTACCCCTTTGTTGGCGGATGCAGTTTCGATAAAATAGCACCAAATCAAATTGCAACGCGAGTTACGTCGACGACCCTACAAGGCCGTGTCGTTGTGCCCGCAACACAACACCAGACGACACCGTTTCCCGGTAGCGCCTGGAATATGAGGATTCAGCACTTTCGTCGCTTCATCCAACATAATCTATATTTTAATTATTGTATTCATTCTAATATTGGCAATCGGTAGAGACAGTTCGTTCCTTGTAATAAATAAAAGTTCTTTTTAAAAACGCTTCCGCTAATTCGGGAACCCTTACTGGCGCAGTCGGTAGTTGGGTACAAGTTTTTTTTTGCGAAAAATTCACGGCATCGAGACTGGTTTTCGTTTAAAAGAAAAACTGTGGATTTTGATCCTTAAGTGCCCAGTGAATCAACGAACGATCTACACAATTCGAGAAGGCATTGAGTTGACCTGGGAAATTGGCAGCCGATACCGGATTGGAATCAACCCACGAAAACAGAAACAACCAGGACAGAACTGGACGTTGCATCCTGAGATTTTGGAAGATAAGAGAGTGAGTACTAAGTACACTCCTGCTATTTTCCTTATCGTTTTTCACATTCTTAGTTTTTGTTCAACGGAATTACTCAAATCCGTGCGAATTTCGCATATTTATGAGTGAAATTGATAAATTGGCACAAAGATTTTCTCAATTATTACAAGTGTCTGTTAAAGAGAAAATGCCGAACGCTAACGTTGCAGAACAGCCAAATTTGAGCTTATTAAAAATGTACGTTGATACAATTCCTTAATTCGGAGGAGATTCAAATACTTTGTCAAGCTTCGTTTCAGCTTGCAATTTTATAGTCGAAACATTTGGACGTTTTCAGGATCCTGTCTTAGACAATTATATTCTTAGTGTAATTAGGAATAAATTGGTAGATAGAGCACAAATTTTAGTTGGTTGTAGAGAAGAATTGAGTAGTTGGGCCTCGATTCAAATGACATTAAATCAATGCTTCGGAGACGTTCGCAGTTTAGAATGTTTAGAGCAAGATTTGTTCATTGCAACTCCTTATAAAAAAGAATCTTATTTGAGTTTCGGTAGGAGATTACAAGTTCTGCGAAGCAAGTTGAATCAGAAAATAAATTCTATTCCTCCAACTGAAATGGATGCCTCCACTAAATTAATATATGAGAGGCAATATCACCAGATCAGTCTGAGGACGTTTATAAGGGGTATTTCGGGTCAATTACAAAGTATTATTCGACTGAAAAATCCAGATTCCTTGGAAACTGCCATGAATTATATAATTGAGGAACAAAATTTCAATTATACACAAAATTTAACAGCTATTTCTCACAGCACATCCTGGCATAATAACAATCAGCCCCAATGGTTTGATCAAAAAAATTTTCAGCAAAATAATAGTATCGCATTGAATCGAATAGCATCACCTGGCACGTCAAAACAAATTCCAGTGTCAAATAATCCGATAGATTTTCAACCACGCCAAATAAATAACTATCCACCTATGCAGACATTCAATGATACACAAAGTAAGAATGTTTTTAAACCTACGGGTAGAATACCTTCGAACAAAACAGAACCTATGTCAGTCGTTACAAAAAACACTGTTAGACCTAATTTTCAACCAAGAAATAACTATTTCAAAAGTTCGGGTCCGAGAAATTTTATTTCCGAAGAACTTTACCAAATTGATGATCAGTATACGTATTCCCAAGGTAACGAATATTCCCAAGAATATTCTAATTCGATGGTCGAAAATGAACAGAAACAACAAGAAAATTACGATCCCAACGAATGGTTTTCAGCAGATAATGAACAAAATTTTCGTCTAGCGGCCGACAATTCGAATCAGGAATGACACTAGTTGAATTAAATACAATCAGTTATAATAATCTACCTTTTATCCAAATACATAATCCGCCAATGAAATTGCTTATAGATACAGGGTGCTATCAGGCCATATTAAAACCTTCTATTGCTGAAAAATATTTTCCAAATTGCATTTACCATAGTCCAACTAAAATAAAAACAGGAGTTGGGGAAACCGAAGTTAGGTTCAAAGCTGATATTCCAGCCCCAGACGAATTTAAGTGTCAGTATACCATCACCTATATCCTATTCGATTTTCACGCATATTTCGATGGTATTTTTGGTCTAAAAGAATTAAAAGAGATGGGTTTTTCCATAGATCTGTCAAAAAATGTTGTGAAAAATCAATATCTAGAATTACCTATTTATCTTTCTAAGAATAATTACATTGAAAATGAAATCACGGTTAATTCAGCCGAAATAAGAAACGTGCGTATACCAGTTTCCGTACATTTCGGCGAAATAATTGTTCCGGAGCAATTTTTAAACGATCTCTACATTCCGGAAACATTAACAACTGCTACTAAAGGAATCGCTAATATAGAAATTCACAATTACACCGATCAAGATATCACAATTAGTTTAGAAAATCCTATCAAAGTATTTTCCTTTTCCGATCATCATAAGGATAATTTTGAGATATTTAATTTTGAGACTTCAAATTGGCAAACCAATCATAATAACGAAAAGAAGATGGATATAACAAAATTGATAAGAACAAGTCATTTAAATGTAGAAGAAAGGGGTGAAATAAACAAATTATGTAAACAATTTTCTGATATTTTTTATAAGGAAGATGAGAAACTCACTTTTTCAAATACGATAAAGCATGAAATAAGAACAACGGACGAAATCCCGATCCATTCTAAGTCATACAGGTATCCGTTTGCTCATAAACAAGAAATTCAGAAGCAAATCAATAAAATGTTGGACGACGGAATTATAAGACCAAGTAAAAGCCCATGGTCTAGCCTTTATTTATTGTTCCAAAAAAACAGGATGCTAGTAAACAGAAATGGAGACTTGTAGAGCTGTTAATGCTAAAACAATTCCAGATAGATATCCCTTGCCAAATATTAACGATGTTTTGGATAAATTGGGGAGGTGTCAATATTTCACAACTCTGGATTTGGCTTCAGGATTTTATCAAATCCAGATTCACCCAAATTCCGTGGAGAAAACAGCATTTTCAGTAGAACATGGACATTATGAATTCCTGCGTTTGCCAATGGGCATGAGAAATTCACCAAGTTCATTACAAAGGGTCATGGATAATGTTTTAGGAGAATTGCAAGGTAAAATCTGTTTAGTCTATATGGACGATATCATAGTTTTTTCGGCAAACCTTACTGAACATATCTCAAATTTGAAAACATTGTTTCATAAACTACGACAGGCAAGATTCAAAATTCAATTAGACAAATCCGAATTTTTGCGGAAAGACGTCGAATTTTTGGGCCATGTAATTACTCCAGAAGGAATTCGACCGAATCCAAAGAAAATTGAGGCGATAAAAAAATTTCCCATCCCTTAAACGGCTAAGGAAATTAAATCCTTTTTAGGACTCTTGGGGTACTATCGTAGGTTCATACAAAATTTTGCAAAAGTTACAAAAATTTTTACAAACTGTCTAATTGTTCATAATTCTGAATTCAAAGAAAGCTTCGAATATTGTAAGAACATTTTATGTAATGAGCCCATTCTCCAGTTTCCTGATTTCAATAAAGAATTCATTCTAACAACAGACGCCTCTAAATTTGCATTGGGATGCGTCCTGAGTCAGGGTAAAATTGGACAAGATTTGCCAGTTGCATACGCTTCCCGCACCTTGAATCCGGCGGAAATTAACTATAGTACTATAGAAAAAGAGCTGTTAGCAATTGTTTATGGAACTAAACAATTTCGACCCTATCTGTATGGGAGGGAGTTCACAATTGTAACAGACCATGCTCCACTGCAATGGTTATTTTCATTAAAAGAGCCTAATTCTAAATTGATGCGATGGAGATTGAAATTAGAAGAGTACACCTATAAAGTGATTTACAAAAAAGGAAAGCAAAATACTAATGCAGAGGCCTTATCGAGAATTGAAATAAACGTTCTTGAAAATGAATCAGTGATTGTTCATCCAGATGAAAGTCTTGATGATATAACTTGTATATCCGATTCAGGCGAGCACAATGTTCAACTACATGATTTAGATCAACTTTCTGATATATTTGACCCTACTGAAATGAGCGACAATCGCATACTAGTACATGCAGATGTTCACGTTAATCCATCAGAATATAACGAAACAATTCACACCGCGGAAGAGAACCCTATACAGGAATTACCCATTACGGAAAACCCTGTAAATAATTATCTAAACCAAATAATTTTTGTTCAGAAAAACGGTGGTGCTTATAACGTAGCGTATTCAAAACCGTTCGCTAATAAAACAAGAAAACAGGTCAGATTAACGGAAAATTATAAAGATGAGGTAATTAAATTTTGTAAAGAGCATTTAGATCCCGAAAAGTTATATTGTATTTTTGTGAAAGAGTCAGACACAGATTTTGTTAGTAATCTTTGCGCTATTATGAAAAATATGTTCAAAAGTAATTCGTTTAAGCTGTATATTTCGAATAAATTTTTGAAGGATGTAGAGGACAAAGATAAGCAAAGAGACATCTTATCCTATCATCATACCAAAACTTGCCACCGAGGTATAAACGAAACAATTAACGCCCTAAAACAAAAATATTATTGGCCACACATGAAAAAGGATGTGACTGACTTTATAAATGAGTGTGATATATGTCAATTAGCAAAATACGACAGAAATCCTCCTAAAATGAAATTCTCTACAACAATAACACCAAGGAAACCGTTAGAATCCGTTTTTATGGATACTTTCCAAATTTATAACACAAAATTCCTAACAATATTGGACGTATTTTCAAAGTATGGACAAGCTTATATCTTAGAACCCGGGTGCTCAGCAAGCACAGTGTTTGAAAACATTTTAATATTTGTCACACATTTCGGTATTCCAACTTCAATTACATGCGATAATGGGACGGAGTATAAAACCTCCATATTGATAGAATTTTGCAAACTCCATAATATACATTTACACTTCACTACACCGGGAAATTCAAACAGTAATGGACCAATCAATCGTTTTCATTCCACTTTGTTAGAACTCTTAAGGGCCTTAAACTAAAAGAACCACAAACGCCGGTGAAACAATTAGTCCAATATGCTATATTAGGATATAATTCGGCGATTCACAGTGTTACCAAACAAAAACCCATGGATGTGATAAATGGACATATTAAAGCCTTAGATCCATTCGATATCACGGATGAATTCATTATTAATCAATATGTTATTGATAGACGAGAAAGGTTGAAAACGATATATGAAAATATTTTCGAGCAATCACTTGCAACGAAAACGAAGCATATAAATAAGCAGAACGAAAATCGTGAAGATCCCAAAAAATATGAAGAACATCTGAAAGTTTTTGTCAAAAGTAATGGAGCAAACAGAAATAAAATGAAACCTAGATACAGTAAGGTAATTGTGTCGCAAGATTTAGGCAACAAAATCAGAACGTCATCTAATAAAACTATACACAAATCTCAAATGAAAAGACCAAAACGTAAAAAACAAATTTGTTTACAGGAAAATGTTCCGGACCTACATGGGAATGCTTCTGACCTTGGAAATGTTTCTAAGACAAGCGAGCACTAATAATTATGAAATAACCCCCCTTAAGGCTCCCTTACTTCCTTTAAAGTTAGGTAATGCTAGAATTATTGAACAAAAGCATACATTTATTCATTTTGTAGAGATAGAACCGCTTTTTAGACAGCTGAATAATGTTCCGGAAATAACTCACGAACGACGCAATAACGAACCACGGACTTTATTGTTATAATTGTTCCGAAAATAACACAACGACTTTATTATTTTCCCGTCCGATCAATTAATTTATCACACGTCAAAACTGTCAATATCGAATCTTCCCCTCCTCTCTAGTCATTTGGCGACATCTAGAAAGGTATCTTCTCGAAACATCTCGAATTCCGTGGTGGCGACATCTATCCGGTATAGAATTCATAACATTGCCCCCCTCTCAAATACTGCACGTCCCGGGCAGCGCAATTCTCAAGAAGTTAGGCAAGTTAGGCACTACCAAAGTAGGGCGCCAAACGATCATAGTGCACTACTTTTGGTTTACTTGATGGAGTTCGTTGAATCCTAACCACGACGTCGTTAATCTGTTTTACCACAGAGTACGGTCCTTCCCAGGAAGTTTGAAGCTTAGGCGAAAGTCCCTTTCGACGTTTAGGATTCCACAGCCATACCTTGTCGCCTTCGTTGAATGACCGGTGAGTTGCCTTTGCGTCGTACCGGGTCTTCATGCGCTCCGTTGCGATATTGATCCTCTCTCGGGCGAACTGATGAATGTCTTCTAACCGCACCTGAAGGTTGTCCAAATATTCTTCAGGTGAAGAAGGTTTATCTGGTGGTCGTCCAAAGAGCAAGTCACAGGGTAGCCGCAGCTCCCGCCCAAACAGGATCTGAGCTGGAGTGTAACCGGTACTCTCATGAGTCGCACTCCGATATGCCAGAAGTAACAATGGTAACTTCTGGTCCCAATCTTGCTGATTCCGTGATACGAATAAGGACAGGTGGTTCAATATTGTCCTGTTAAAACGCTCCACCATGCCGTCAGATTGCGGATGCAGAGGCGTCGTCCTGGTCTTTTCCATTCCGAGCGGACGTAAAGTTTGTCCCCTGATCAGAATGAATGAGAAGGGGAACTCCAAACCGGGAGATCCAATTCTGCAGCAGAGCTTCCGCCACGGTGGTTGCTTCTTGGTCGGGAATCGCATAGGCCTCCGGCCACTTAGTGAAGTAGTCCATGACCACGAGTACATACTTGTTGCAATCAGCCGTGCGAGGTAAAGGTCCTAGTACATCAAGAGCGATTCTCTCGAATGGTGCTCCAACATTGTACTTCTGCAACTTTCCTCTAGTTCGAATCTTGGGTCCTTTGCGAGAGGCACAAGCATCACATGATTTGCACCACTTCTCTACGTCGGCCTTCGACTTGTCCCAGAAGAATCGCTCTCGAACCTTATGGAGAGTCTTCATGATTCCAAAATGACCGCCAGTTGGACTGCTATGAAGCTCTTGCAGGACACTGGAGACTCTAGATCGTGGCAATACCATTTGCCATCTGAAGTCTTTTCCATCGTCGTTTTCCCATTTTCGGAAAAGCACTCCATTTCTGAGATGTAAGGAGTCCCACATAGCCCAATATCTCTTTACCGCAGGGCTATGGTGTGCCACATCTTTCCACGTTGGCTTTTCGGTGACAGAGTTCTTGAAGTCTAAAATCGGTTTCAGGTCCTTGTCTTTCAGTTGACTTTTGCGAATGTTTTCGTCACTCCAAGGGTCATCGTCCAAAGTTGCTGGCACCGAAGTTACTTGTCGGATGGCAGAAACAGTGTCTCCGAATTTCTCTTCCGCCTTGGCACAGTGTTTGCACTCTTCAGGACAAGGTCTTCTGGAAAGTGCGTCCGCATTTCCATGTGATATTCCTTTACGGTGTTGAATGTTCATGTCGTATTCCTGTAAACGTTGGATCCACCTGGCTATTTGTCTCTCCGGATTTTTGAAATTCAGTAACCAGGCCAATGACGCGTGATCAGTCCTCAGAAGAAACTTCCGGCCATACAGATAGTGATGGAAATGTTCAACGGACTTCACTATAGCCAGTAACTCTTTCCGGGTGACGCAATAGTTCCGCTCAGCCTTCGACAGGCTTTTGCTGAAATATGCGATGACCCGTTCTTCACCGTCGATCTCTTGTGACAGCACGGCCCCAATTCCTTCGTGACTGGCGTCCGTGTCTACGATAAAGTTCTTCTCGACGTCCGGATATGCTAGTACTGGTGCAGATACCAAAGCAGCCTTCAACTGGTCGAACGCGTTGTCACAGTCAGTGGTCCACAGAAACTCTTGTTTCTCCTCGGTCAGTCTATGGAGTGGCCTTGCCATCTTGGAGAAGTTCTTCACGAATCTGCGATAGTAGGTACAGAGTCCCAGAAAACTTTTAAGTTGATGTACGTCTTTTGGGCGAGGCCAGCTCTATACAGCATGCGTCTTATCAGGATCAGTGCTTATACCTATGGAAGATATGACATGTCCGAGGTAATTCACCTTCTGGCGGAAGAGCTTGCACTTGGCCGGGCTCAGTTTTAAATGAGCCTCCCGCAGTCTTGTCAACACTTTCTTGATGTTCGACACATGTTCCGTGAAGTTTTGCCGATGATGATGATGTCATCTAAATAGACGAGACAGGCCTCGTAGGACAGTCCCTTCAGAACAGTCTCCATTAACCGTTCAAACGTGGCAGGCGCGTTGCACAGGCCGAATGGCATCACCTTGAACTGCCACAACCCTTGTCCAGTCGTGAAAGCAGTCTTCTCACGGTCGTCTTGGTGGATCCCGACCTGCCAGTATCCGCTCTTTAGATCCAGAGTCGAGAACCATTTGTTCCCAGACAAGGTGTTAAGGGTGTCGTCAATTCTGGGAAGAGGGTAACTGTCCTTCTTTGTTACGTCATTCAGCTTTCTGTAATCTACACAGAATCTGGTAGAACCGTCCTTCTTGCGAACCAACACAATAGGGAAGCCCAGGGACTTGATGAAGGCTCAATAACATCATTCTCTTCCATCTCCTTCAACAGCTTACCAACTTCATCTTGCTTCGCGATGGGCAGTCTTCGAGGATGTAACTTGATTGGCGCGTGAGTTCCTGTATCAATTCGGTGTTGCGCCAGTTTTGTTCGCCCCACATCTTTCGACGAAGAAGAGAAGACATCTTGGAATTCCTGTACTAAGCTCCGGACAACCGCTTTTTGTCTTTTATCTAGCTGAATATCTCCAATCAGCTGATCCAGCAGGTCATCCACTGGTATTGTCGAAGCTTCATCAGCCCGTTGTTCAATGCTTGTTACGGAGAGCACGTAGCAATCTCTTGTCCTTTCCGAATAATTCTCGGCCCACTACTGATGTTTGCTACTCTGACGGGCACAATATTTCTGGAGACGTCCACCAGCGCTGCCCCACAAGCACTCCTTTTGGGAATTTCTCAGATTCTGCAAAATCGGTTATCCCGAATTTGAAATTCTGTCCATCTTCAAGAATACCTTCCGTCACAAATTCTGTTCGCGCAGGCACAACGACATCTTCTAGAGCCAGGATCCGGCACAGGTGGCGATCTTCTGCATCCAGTCCGAACAAAGGCACTTCTTCTCCTGCAGCTTGGAGCTCACCTTTCTTCAAGTTAATGGTGATGTCATAATTTCTTAGAAAGTCGAGTCCTAAGATGCAGGGGTCGGTCACATCAGCAACGTACACTTTATAAGGATAGTTCTTAAACCCGAATGAGATGTTAACTTCGATTTTTCCGTGCACGGTGATTTTGTCGCCCTTAACAGTCTGCAGGGAAACCGAAGGCGCCTTGTAGAGATGCCGTTTTTCCAGGCGCCTGGCAACATCTGGCCGGATAATCGTGGCGTTGGCTCCTGTATCGACGATGAAACGGCAAGGAACTCCGTCAATTTCTCCTTCGACGAAAAGCCCTATATCTCCTCTCTGCAGTGAAGAAATCTGGAAAACACGGAAAGGGGCATCCCCTGCACGCGGTAACCTCCGCCCCTCGAGATTACCGCATTTTAGTTTAACTGCGACTCTTCGGCAGAGGCTCCATCCCGTTTGGGATAGTTTCTCTTCAAGTGCCCTTCTTTCCCGCATGTCCAGCAGTTCAATCTTGCATCCCTAGTTTTCCATCTGGGCGAATCTTGCGACTTCACGAGCCTTTCCAATTCCAGTACTCTTTTCTCCAGGTAGTCTGTTGGATTCCGGACACTTACTGCACGAATAGGACGTCGATCTTTTCTGGAGGATAAGTTGACGGCCTCGATCTTCATGGCGTACACCAGAGCGCTCTTGATATCTTTACAGTCCGAGAGCTTAACTTTGTCCTGGATGTCAGTATCTCGGATCGCCTCGACAAAGTATTCAAACGCACGATAGTCTCTATCATCGGCTTGACTGTCCGAATAGACCATCAGGCAGAGCCGCTCAATCTCTGACGCCAGCTCCTGGAGAGATTCTCCTGTTTTCTGCCTTCTGGTCTTCAGCTGAGCCCGCGTGTAGTCTTTCACGTGTTGATGACCAAATCTCAGCTCCAGCGCGGTCGTTAGTGTGACCAAATCTGCCCTCCTGTCTTCAGGCACCGTTAACAGAACGTCCGCTGCATCGCCACGAAGAGACGCCGCGAGATGGTAGACCTTGGCGACATCATTCCACCCGTTTGCCACAGCAACCATGTCGAATTGCGTCTTGTAAACACTCCACGAAGTCTTCCCATCGAAAATCGACGTCTTGACACTTGGAATCGCAGTAGCTGCATGAAGGACAGGCGTGCTGACAGGTCCTGGCACCATAGAAGCAATGATGGATTTCGGCCCCACGCTCGGAGAGAAAACGGCACTTTTCTTCTGTGTTTCTTCCTTTACGACGTCCCCGCCTTCCAGCTTCTGGATCCGCTCCTCCAATCCTCGTATGGCGGTTGCAGTGTATTCCTCAACCTCGGAAACTTTAGTTGACACCTTAGCTATCTCAATCGATGTTAAGTCCTTCATCTCGGCGACAGCGGCGTCCATCGAAGTCTTGACTCTAACGACTGCAGCATTCGTCTCAGCAATGGCAGCATTTGTCGACTCATTCGATGCAGCGATGGCAGCATTCAACGACTGGTTCGATGTAGCAATAGCGTCTAGAATGTTCTTGAGCTGTTCCTCCATCGATCTTGTAATAGGTGGCATTTACAACGATCCCACTTCTGACACCAAATTGTTCCGGAAATAACTCACGAACGACGCAATAACGAACCACGGACTTTATTGTTATAATTGTTCCGAAAATAACACAACGGCTTTATTATTTTCCCGTCCGCTCAATTAATTTATCACACGTCAAAACTGTCAATATCGAATCTTCCCCTCCTCTCTAGTCATTAGGCGACATCTAGAAAGGTATCTTCTCGAAACATCTCGAATTCCGTGGTGGCGACATCTATCCGGTATAGAATTCATAACAATAACATAGAACAGCATTTATTACAGGCCAAAACAATTTGGAACCGAACAATACAAGACCAATTCGACCCGATGAATCATTATAATATTTTGAAAACCCTCATTGATCAAGCGGATAATTTAATAATAAATTTGAAAATTAGATTGAATAATATTGCATTTCATAAAAGAAGTAAACGTGGTTTAATAAACGTAGTAGGAAAAGTTTCCAAATGGTTATTTGGTACGTTAGATTCCGATGACGGCGAACGATATGATAGGGCGATAACAAAATTATTAGAAACCGAAAAGTCATTCGAACACGAAATTTCTCTCCAAGCATCATTGGCGGAAGACCTCATTGATAACTATAATTCCTCAATTTCAACCATAAATTCTAACCAACAAATCATAGCAGAACGAATAGCCAAGTTTGAAGAACAGCTGCAACAAACTGCGAATAATTATCATCTATTTCTCTCTACAGAAGCTACAATTAACTCAATCATATTTTATTGCCAAAACTTCATTACCTTTTTGGACAATCTTGAAAATGCCGTAATTTTTGCGAAACTCAACACCTTACATAGTGCAGTGGTGTCCGCTGAACAGCTGGAGCAAATGAACGAGTATTTGATAAAACTTTATGGAGAATCCAAAACATTGAATTTCAATAACATAATAAGTTATTATCACTTGGCTGGGTTGCAATTAAGCTTCACAAAAACGAAAATCATTTTTGCCATTCATTTTCCAATCGTTAAAATAGATATTTTGGAGTTTTATAACCTCATACCTATTCCACTAAATAATGCCCTCATTATTCCGAGCCATCCTTATTTGGTACTTGGTACACACTTGGAACAGCAGGAGGACTTCGAGTGCCCGGTAATAGAAGACATACATCTTTGTCGAGACAAACTTATTCCAAATCCAGACAAATGCATTCCAAAATTGATAAGAGAAGCTAATATCACAGAGTGCAAAATTCTAAAAGTCGAAGTGGAGGAAACAATTCTGAAGATGGTGACCAACGAAATTGTACTCATTATACCTTCGAGTGAACCTCTGAAAATCAAGAAAAGATGTAACGTATCCGAATTTGATATTATCTCCACACCCTGTTTGATCAAAATACCTCAAGGATGTGAACTTCAGGCAGATGGTTTTCATTTCATGAACAACACCCAATCAACAAGAGGTCAGCCAATTTTACTACCGCAATTCAAATTCGACAACATAACTTTTTCAACTATTGAAGAAACCGATATGGAACCATTACAATTAAAAACTGTCGACCTTGGGGGAAATAACGCAAATTCGCGAAAAAGCAAAACTTCTTGGAAAATCTAGAAAGGGACATTTTTATTTCATCGGTTGGAGCCTATTCGCAAGTCTGGCAGTCGTCGTATCGATTCTGGCTGCATATTTCTGGTTAAAGAAAGGAATGAAGGGGAAAACTATTCCGGTGGAAATTGAAGATGAAGAAACTGTTGAAAACAATAAAACGGTATTGTTTTCATCTTAAGAAGGGAGGAGTTACGTCGACGACCCTACAAGGCCGTGTCGTTGTGCCCGCAACACAACACCAGACGACACCGTTTCCCGGTAGCGCCTGGAATATGAGGATTCAGCACTTTCGTCGCTTCATCCAACATAATCTATATTTTAATTATTGTATTCATTCTAATATTGGCAATCGGTAGAGACAGTTCGTTCCTTGTAATAAATAAAAGTTCTTTTTAAAAACGCTTCCGCTAATTCGGGAACCGTTACTCGCGTTATTCTCGATAAAATGACGAACCAAATGTCTCGTTCGACAACTAAAACGTATCTGGTGATGCGGTACGCTAACAAAACGCGATAACTTCATATGGTCACCAAAAAACAAGAAATGAATACTGAACACAATCCATTGCCTTTAGTTTCGACCTAAAATTTAGATTTTAAATATCCTTATTTAATTGAAACCAAAATAGAGGTTAATCACTGTTAATGATTTAAATGAATTTATTTCCAATTAAAGAAATATACTTATAAGCTTCTAACTTATTACGCAGCAAAAAGATGTTGATATTTCTAATTCACATAGTTTAAGTAAAAACATTATATTTTCATTATAAAATAAGAATTTTCTTGTGAATATTTAAAAATATGAATTACCTTGATATCTTCAATATTACGCTCTTCTTAAGCTATTTAAATTAGTAAAAAATAAAAATTATAAAAATTCATAAAATTAATATTGTTAAATTAAACTTTAAAAATTTTTTTAAAAAATACTGAAATTGCTGAGACTTAAATTCTATAAAACTCACTTATCCCCTTCCCCCATAAAATTCAAACCAACCATGGTCCAAAACCATAAAAAATATTTTCCCTCATTTTGAAGGAATTAAATTTATTCTTGAAATTCTTAAAATTCTTAAATTTCACATATTAACAAAAAATAAATGAACCTTTAACTTCAAAAAATAAATAAATCACCTTAAATTTATTTTATTTAAACTTACACCCAAAATAAGCCCTATAAAAATAAACAATAAAGCTGAAATTTTTATCAAATAAGGCAATAAAATAAAAAAAGGAATTTCTAAAATTATCCAAGATAATCATCTCCCAGAAAAAATTGTAACAAAAAATATAATTATTATTCTTTTCAGTATATAATTTCTCTCTTCCTTTAATGAACTTAAACTTAAAAATTTAATAGATCTAAATAATATAAAAATTGATAAACGAACTCTATAAGACACATATATAATATAGTCATAATACCAATAAATCTAATAAATCAACATAAAAACCTTAAAGAAATATTAAAACGAATTAATAAATAAACCCCTGCTGTAACCAAAGTTGAAGAATGAACTAAAGCAGAAACAGGGGTAGGAGCTGCTATTGCAGCAGGCAACCAACTTGAAAAAGGAATCTGAGCACTTTAAGTAAAAGCTGCTAAAACTATCAATAACAAAATAAATTTTATGAATCAATCATTCAAATCCAAATGCAATATAAAATTTCAACTTCCATAATTTACTATCCAAGCAATTCTTAATAAAATTAATATATCACCTACTCGGTTTGAGAGAACAGTTAATATACCAGCATTAAAAGATTAAACATTTTGGTAATAAATTACTAAACAATAAGAAATTGAACCTAAACCATCCCATCCCAAAAGAATGGAAATTAAATTAGGCCTTAAAATTATGAATATTATAGAAGTCACAAACCCTAAAACTAATAAAATAAATCGCTCAACATAAATTTCTTCTTCCATATAATTCTTTCTATATATTACTACTATAGAAGAAATAAAAAAACAAATCCTGGAAAACGTATTGAAATTCAATCTAAAATAATAATAAAATTAATCACACAAGTATTTAACTCCAAAATATCAAACTCTCAAAAATAAACTTTAGAGAAATTTAATAAATAAAAACTTAATCTTGAATAAATTGAAGAACTCATCAATAAAAAAATAATTAATAAAGGTAACAAATTAATTAATCCCTTATTTAAATAAACTCTTCGCCTTAAAATTCGTTCATAATTTGAATTAACTAGACCAAATAGTCCAGAAGAACAAACACCATGGCCTAATATTAAAATTAAAGCACCATAGATTCCTCAAGTTTTTATAGTCAAAATACCCCCCAATACTAACGATATATGAACAACAGAAGAATAAGCAATTAAAGATTTTATATCGCCTTGACGTAAGCAAAGATTTGATAAAACAATTGCCCCTTATAATGAGAAATTTACAATTAAACTACCAAACTTTAACCCAATCTTAATAAATAACCTTAAAAACCGAATTGAACCATACCCCCCTAATTTTAATATAATCCCAGCTAAAATTATTGAACCTGAAACAGGGGCCTCAACATGAGCCTTTGGTAGTCATAAATGAACAAAAAATATAGGAAACTTAACAAAAAATACTATACTCATTAATACAAATAAAATGAAACTATCAATCTCGAAATTATTCAAAAAATTTAAAGAAAAATAAAAATCATGAATACATAATAAAAATAAAATTATAGGTAAAGAAGTAACTATTGTTTAAAAAAATAAATACAACATCGCCTGGATACGTTCAGGTTGATAGCCTCAACCTATAATAATCAAAACTACAGGGATTAACCTAGACTCAAAAAAAATATAAAATATTATTATTCTTAAAGATGAAAAAGTTAACACTAAAAATAAAATTAAAATACTAATTATAAAAATAAATAAATTCGAAAAATTTATTAATTTATAAATTTTTTCTCTTGCTATAATTATTAAAATCCCTAACCATAATGTTAACAAAATTAATCATCTACCCCTAAATTCAATCTAATAAAACAAAAATTGAATAAAGGAAAATTAAATGAAAAATATAAATAAATTATTAAAAATAAGTTTATAAAAAAATAAAATGAAATTCATTTTCTTCTAAAAATTAAAATTCTTATCATAATAAATTTATTATTGAGAAATAATCTCTACCATACCTTCGTATTATTAAAACTAATAAAGATAACCCTAAAGCTCTCACACAAACTCTTATAGACGAAAAAATTATAGAAACATAATTTTCATCACTAAATGAATTCAAATAAAAAAATATAATTAAAAAAATAAATAAAACCAAAAATTCCAAAGTTAATAAAAAAATTAAAAAATGTTTATATCTTCAAATTAAATTTATAAAAACAATTATTATTCATAAAATATGAAATTGAACCTTCATAGTTTCAATAATTTAAATAAAATAGTGGTCTTGTAAACCAGAAATAAGGCAACTTTCAAAACTTCAAGATAAAGAAACCTTATCTTTAATCTCCAAAATTGAAATTTTTATTGAAATTGAACCTTCATAGTTTCAATAATTTAAATAAAATAGTGGTCTTGTAAACCAGAAATAAGGCAACTTTCAAAACTTCAAGATAAAGAAACCTTATCTTTAATCTCCAAAATTGAAATTTTTATTGAACTACATCTTGATATATACATATTATTAATCCTAGCTTTAATTATGCCATTTATTAACCATCCCCTAAATATTGGAATAATCATTTTTATCCAAACTATTTTGATCTGTTGATTAATTGGATCAATCAGATTAAATTTCTGATTTAGCTATATTCTTATTCTTATTACTATCGGAGGACTACTAGGTTTATTTATTTACATAACAAGCCTAGCCTCAAATGAAAAATTTACAAAAAATTGACTTTTTTACTGTATTACCCCCCATTAATATTTTCAATAAATTGACAAACTAATCTATTTAATCTTAACGAATTAACCTTTTCTCAACGAAATAAAATTAATTTTTTATTTACCTCAAACAAATTTTTTAATTGACCAAATTTAAAAATTTCTTGATTCATTATATCATACCTTCTTATTGCTTTAATTGCAGTAGTAAATATCACTAAAAACTACAAAAATCCTCTGCGACAAATCTATGTTAATACCATTACGAAAAAAATCGCCCCTATTAAAAATTGTAAATAATGCTCTAGTAGATCTACCTACACCTTCAAATACTACATTATTTTGAAACTTTGGAAGATTATTAGGATTATGCTTATTAATCCAAATCATTACTGGATTATTCTTAGCAATACATTACTGCTCTAATATCGACCTTGCATTCAATAGAGTTTCACACATTTGCCGAAATGTAAACTTTGGTTGATTATTCCGAATTCTCCATGCTAATGGAGCCTCATTTTTTTTTATCTGTTTATATATTGTTATATGAGCCAACCCTGTGCATTACTTACCGGATACTGAAATGCCGAAGTAGCAATAGTGTTAATGTCGAATAAGCATTGGAGAAGTTATATAAGGGAATACGTAGCATTAGATTATTCAGATTTATAGTTTCCTAGACGTGTTAAGTCGTTTTATACTCCGTTTTGAATAAAGAAGTTTTTTTCAAAAAGTGGTTCCTAACTGAAAAAATATAATTGGCGACGAGGATGGGATATTGCTAATATAAGTGAAACAAATTATAGTGATTTCCAAATCTTAAGTGCAATAAACTCGAAAAACTTCGTGAAGTCACTCCCTGTTGGTGAAACTGATCGAGAAAATATCAAAAAGGACGACCGAGAGACCAAGACGAGAAGCTGAATCCCTAACTGGAAAAGAAAGGTGAACCTTCTCTGGCCTGCTTGCGAATCTACCAGCATCTGGATCCACCCTACCGACTGTACGAGTAGCGACGTTCAGCGAGGTTTAAAAACAACGAAAACGTGAGTTGATCTATAAATTTCCTAGTTTTTGTATTCCCTAGCCCAAAGGAATATTGTAAATTTAATTATAAGAAGTCAATTGATTAGAAATTCCTTTCAAACATTGATAAATTAATTCAGGAATTTTCTCAATTGAAAGTCAAAATGACTACAGCTTCAGTTGAAACAAATATGGATATTAATGATTTAAAATTATTCGGTGATTTACTACCTAAATTTGGAGGAAATTCACACGAATTACAAACATTTATAGTAGAAATCGAAAATAACATAGGACAATTCGGCAGAACTAATAATGCTCGAATTAATCAATTTTGTTTCGCGATGATAAAATCGAGAATAATTGATCAAGCGCGAATAATTGTAAACTCCGGTCCTGCACCCAAAACATGGGACGATTTAAAACAAATATTAAACGACAAATTCGGTTTTCGTATAAACTTCGACGTAATGCAAGACGAATACCAAAATATGCGACGGAATAACAAAGAACCGTTATTAAATTCTATCGAACGAATTAAATACATGAAACTGCAGTTTGATTATCAAATCCAAATGCAAGGTTTCAATGCCAATGAACTAACTATCAACCGTAACATATCCGAGAAAATAGGACACCGAGTTATTTACAATAACGTAGACGAGAATATCCGTAATCTTCTCGACAGTAATGATAAAAATTTTGACGAGACGTGCAAAATGTTAGAAAATCGGGAAATTAAGCGACAACAACTTAATTTCAGTCCGAATCCGAAATTTAATCAAACAAATATTTTAACGATAATGACGCAGAACCCCAGGAATAATTTTGTTCCCAATGAAATGAAAAATTTCAATAATAATACCTTCAACAGAAACCAACCAACTTTCTTTAGAAATCAACAGTATCGAAATCCAAATTTTCATAATCGAATAGTCCAGAAACAACATTTTCCGAGTCAACCAATACAATTGCCTCAACCAGTAAAAACGCAACAACAAAAATATTTTACAAATAATCAAGTCTTTGGAAAACCCGTAGATGTTTTCAAACCTAATCCAAATTTCAAACATAATGTTAAACCAGAACCGATGTCAACCCAAAGTCGAATCCCGCCAGAAAAAAGACAAGCGAATGATTCTACAAGAATTCAACAGCAAAGACCTTATTATCAACCTAGAGAAAAGTATTTCAAACAAACAGGTCCAAGAAATTTTGTATCTGAAGAATTATTTAATATCGATGGACAAAATGAAATTTACGAAAATTACGAGAACTATAAAACGAATGATGAGGTAACAGAATCAGAAATTACCCAATCTACAAATGAACAAGAATATGATGATTATCAGGTAGAAAATGAAAATTTTCAAGAGTCAGCCTATCAAACACCCATGACTTAAATTTTATTGATGAAAGAATTGCCACTCTTCCGTATATAAAATTACAAGATCCACCCTGTAAACTTTTAGTCGATTCAGGAAGTTCAATTTCAATAATAGATCCAATTATTGCATATAATTATTTTCCAAATTCAATTTTTGAAGAGAACACCCAATTCATAACAGCAACAGGAAAAGATTCATGTAAAAACAAATGTCTTTTTCCCATTAATGCTTTTGGTTTCAAGGATACATATCCTTTTGTAATTTATAAATTTCATCCACAATATGACGGTGTAATAGGATACAATATGATAAACGATTTACAATTAAAATTAGACATGAAAAACAATAAATTAATAACTGAAAATATATCACTACAATTACACTTGCAACAAGTCAAACCAAGAGAAAAATTGCCTATCAATTTATCTCATTTGAGTCAAAATCTTCAAAACCAATTAACTAAAATTCTACAAAGCAATAAACAAGTTTTACAACTACCAGGACAACCTTTGACATTTACCAGCAAAATAAAGCATAATATTAGAACCATTGATGACAATCCTGTTTATGTGAAAAGATATAGATATCCAGAAATACACAAAGAAGAAGTAAAACATCAAATCGAAGACCTTTTAGAGAAAAAGATAATTAGACCAAGTAATTCCCCGTGGTCATTTCCAATAGTAATTGTTCCCAAAAAATTAGATCAATCAGGAAAACAGAAATGGCGAATTGCTATAGATTATCGAGAATTAAACGAGAAAACAATAGACGATAAATTCCCCATTCCAAATATCGATGAAATATTAGACAAACTTAAAGGAGCAAAATACTTTAGTACTTTAGATTTAGCTTCAGGTTACCATCAAATTGAATTAGACAAACAATCAATAGAAAAAACAGCTTCTGCTACAAATGAAGGACATTTTGAGTTTTTACGAATGCCTTTCGGATTAAAAAATGCCCCAGCAACAATTCAACGAATAATGAATCAAATTTTACAACCTATCATTGGAAAAATTTGCGTTGTATACATGGACGATATTTTAATTTATTCAGAAGATCCTGATAAACACTTAGCCGACATTCAAACTGTGTTAGAATTACTACGAAAAGAAAATTTGAAAATTCAATTAGATAAGTCATATTTTTTTAAAGAGGAAGTAATCTTTTTAGGATTCAAGATATCAAGTAAAGGAGTTGAACCAAATCCAGAAAAAATCGAAACTATCAAAAATTTTTCAATCCCAAAAACTCCGAAAGAAATAAAATCTTATTTAGGAATGATTGGATATTACAGAAAGTTCATCCCAAATTTCTCAAAATTAACAAAACCTTTAACGTAGTGTTTGAAAACAGATTCCAAAATAAATTTAAATGATAAAGAATACAAAGAAGCTTTTCTCACCAGTAAAAATATGTTAATAAATTACCCTTTACTTCAATTCCGAGATTTTAATAAACCTTTTGTATTGACGACTGATGCTTCTAAGTATGCAGTTGGTGCTATATTATCTCAGGGTAACCCACCAAACGATTTGCCAATAGCTTTTGCGAGTAGAACCCTTAATGCAGCTGAAATTAATTATTCAACCATTGAAAAAGAACTGCTAGTCATTTGGGCAACAAAACGTTTTAGACCATATTTATTCGGAAGAAAGTTCACTATTTTTACAGATCACAGACCATTAACATGGCTGTTTTCATTAAAAGAAACGTCGTCACGATTGATGCGTTGGTGAATTAAGCTCGAAGAATTCAATTTTGAAATTAAATACAGAAAAGTGGTTAATAATAATGCTGATGCATTATCCAGAATCAAAAATGAAGAGTTTAATATGGATGAAGAAGAATTACCATCAGACTTAGATTCAGTTATACCACAAATATCACATTTCGAAATAACGGACGATCAATATCAAGACTTAATAGAAGAAAATGAAAAGGAAAACTCTGATAATGAAACAATCCATTCAAACGAAGAAGATCCAATATTTACTATTCCGTATACAGAAAGAGCATTAAATGTATTTCAATACCAAATTGTCATTAAACAAGGATCACAATTTAATCTCCTAAAATTGAAATTGCACCAAAAATCAAAAATTCAGATTAACTTTAACTATTTCCGATCAAACAGAATTCACCAAATTTTTAAAAGAATACATATCCCCAGAAAAAACATATGGTATTTTCTTTCAAAATAAAGAATTAGAAAAATCATTCATTAGTTACGCACAAAAATTATTCCAATCTGGAAGTTTCAAATTTAAAATATCGAACATTTTATTAGAAGACATAGAAGACGAGGAAGAACAGATAGAAAAAATAAAATTATATCATGAAACGAAAACAACTCATAGAGGTATACAAGAAAATATTGAGAGTATTAAACGAAAGTTCTATTTCCCAAAAATGACAGAAAAAGTCCAGCAATACGTAAACAGTTGCGACACTTGCCAGAAACAAAAATATGAACGTCAACCAAACAAACTTATTTTCAAGCAAAATCCAATTGGAGAAAAACCCTTCGAACATTTATATACCGATACGATTAATATCGCAAAAACACCCTGTCTAACAGTAGTAGATACGTTTTCCCGTCATGGACAATGTTTTATTTTGAAATCAAAAACAGCTGTAGAAATTATAGAATGCCTCATTCGATATTTTTCGAACCATGGTACTCCAAGAAAAATAACTACAGATAATGGAACTGAATTTAAAAATACACTAATACAAGAATTCGCATCCATTCATAAAATCGAAATTCATTATACCACTAATTACAACCCGACTTCAAATTCCCTAGTCGAAAGATTTCATTCTACTCTAGTAGAACAAATCAGAGTCATCGAAGATAAAAATCTAAGTTTACGAGAAAAATTAAATAGAGCATTGTTGAGTTACAACAATTCGATTCATTCAACTTTGAAATACAGTCCATTACAAATAATAAAATCTGATTTAAATTATAGTCTCCCTGTAGAAAATACGAAACATGAAAAAATATCAGATTACATTCAACAATATAATCAGAATTTGAAAGAAATTTCAGAAGTTATGAAGAAAAATAACAAGAAAAATGAGAAAAGAAGAGAAAAGGAAAATGCAAATAGAAAGGAAAACGTTGATTTAAATGAAAGTCAAAAAGCATTCTTAAGACTACCAGCAGATGCAAAATTAAAACCTCGATTCAAAGAAACTAAAATTCATATCTTAGACAATGTTTTAATAAAAGCCGCAGATAAAAACAAGAAGGACCATATTTACCATAAAAACAAGATAAAACAAAGAAAGAAATAATATAAATTTGTTTCAGGATGAAAACACTTCAGTGTTCCATTTTCCTATTATCCATTCAAATTTATAATTTTATGATGATCAAAGAACTTAAAACTAATATCATCTCTTTATTCGGTCCCAAAACATTTATTATTGAAAATGATCAAATATTAATGTACCATTATAATTTATCACAAATAAAAATGATTCTGAATAACCACGACAAGTTTCTAAAAGACATTTCAATAAAAGAAAAGGAACCAGTTATGGAATATTTCTATGAATTAGCATTCAACCAGCACTCTTCAAACAAACAAGTATTGACAGAATTAATTCCACATAGATATAAAAGAGGGTTAATAAACATTGGAGGAAGAATTTCTAAATTTTTATTCGGTACCTTAGATGATGAAGATGAAAATCTTTATAACGAATATTTTGAAGCTACAAGGAATAATTTAAAAACATTGGGAACCAATCAAAATAAAATCATTAATATTATTGATTCAATATCGAACGGATTTAGAAATCAAACAAACTTTATGGTACAACAAATGAACAGATTTATGAAAACGGAACAGATACTAGATAAACTCATAATATTGCAATTTGAACAATTAAAAATATACAAGGTGTTATCAGAAATTAATACAGCTATTAGTTTTGCCAGATTGCACCTATTACACGAATCCATATTACCTCTGAACTATTTCAAGAAGTATATTTCAAATAATGATCCGTTAAAACATTTAAACTATCTGAAAGATTTCTATTCAGTTTGCTTCACTTCAGTGAAAGTTCTAGACGAACAAATTGTATTTAAGATCCAAGTACCACTAGTTTACCCCAATCCATTTGACACCTATGAATTATATTTTGTACCTTTCCTAAATACCACACCAATAGATCAACCCAAATATTTATTGATACAAAATGAAGAAGTAAAATGGACAATAAAAGATGACTGCCCACAAGTGGAAAATTGGATGTTGTGTCCACAAGAAAAACTGGAAAAACCCCATCCATGCTACAGCAATTTTGTAAAAACGAAAAGTGAGAATTGTGCGCGACAAGTTGCGAAGAACACGAGTGATTTAAAACTATTACCAAATGGTAAAATTATCTCCTTATTTAACCGATTAATCATAGAAAATTGTACAGGAAAATTATCATACGAGCATGAGCCAGAAAAAATATTGTTAATTGATAGCAATTGTGAAATTTCGAACGAAGACAAAACCTTTCATCCATCAAGAATTAACGATTTGTATTTCGAATTTCAATTAGAGGATTTAAATGTTTCAAAAATCACAGATTTATTAATAACTCCAATTAATGTAACAAGTTCTCTTGAATTGGAATTGTATAAGTGGAAGGTTCATCCAAACCATATCTCATCTATTTATTTTTGTATTTCATTAATGATACTAGTATTGATAATTTTCATATTATATAAAATTTTTATTGTAAAGTTCCGGAAATTAATCCACAAACAGAGTTCATCAAAAGTAATCGAACTCAGTTCTTTAAAGGGGGGAGGTGTTATATGAGCCAACCCTGTGCATTACTTACCGGATACTGAAATGCCGAAGTAGCAATAGTGTTAATGTCGAATAAGCATTGGAGAAGTTATATAAGGGAATACGTAGCATTAGATTATTCAGATTTATAGTTTCTTAGACGTGTTAAGTCGTTTTATACTCCGTTTTGAATAAAGAAGTTTTTTTAAAAAGTGGTTCCTAACTGAAAAAATATAATTATATACATATCGGCCGAGGAATTTATTTTAATTCTTATTCGCTTAATTATACATGAAGAGTAGGAGTAATTATCTTATTTTTAACTATAGCAACAGCTTTCCTTGGTTATGTTCTATCTTGAAGGCAAATATCTTTTTGAGGAGCAACAGTAATTACCAATTTATTATCAGCAATTCCTTATATTGGAAACTCTATTTTAATCTGATTATGGGGTGGTTTTGCTGTTGATAACGCTACTCTTTCACGATTCTTTGCATTTCATTTTATTTTTCCTTTTACTGTTACCGCTATAGTATTAATTCACTTTTTATTCCTCCAACAAACAGGCTCAAATAGCCCTTTAGGAAAAAAAAGAAATTTAGATAAAATCTTTTCATCCCTTTTTTTCTTGAAAATATTGTTAATTTATCAACAAATAAATACGGTTTCCTGCCTATAAAGTGTGGGGATTTAAAAATATTTTTAATTCGTGGATTCTTATTTATTTAAAAAATTTATCAAAAATTTAATTTATTAACAAAAAAATACGGTTTCCTGCCTATAAAGTGTGGGGATTCAAAAATATTTTTTATTCGTGGATAATTATTCGTGGATTTTCAATTCGTGGATTCTTATTTATTCAATGAATTCATTGAAAATTTAATTTATTTACAAAAAAATACGGTTTGCTGCCTATAAAGTAAGGGGATTTTAAAATATTTTTAATTCGTGGATAATTAATTCGCGGATTTTTATTTATTTAATAGATTCATTAAAAATTTAATTTATCAACAGAAAAATACGGTTTCCTTCCTACAAAGTGTGAGGATTTAAAAATATTTTAAATTCGTGGATAATAATTTCGTGGATATTTAATTCGTGGATTTTTATTTCTTCAATAAATCTATTGAAAATTTAATTTATTAACAGAAAAAAACGGTTTCCTGCCTATAAAGTGTGAGGATTTGAAAATATTCTTAATTCGTGGATAATTAATCCGTGGATTTTCATTCATTTAATAAATTTATTAAAATTTTAATTTATTAACAGAAAATACGGTTTCCCGCCTATAAAGTGTCAGGATTTGAGAATATTTTCAATTCGTGGATAATTAATTCGTGGATAATTAATTCGTGGATAATTAATTCGTGGATTTTTATTCATTTAATAAATTTATTAAAAATTTGATTTATCATCAAAAAAATACGGTTTCCTGCCTATAAAGTGTGAGGATATAAAAATATTTTTAATTCGTGGATAATTAATTCGTGGATAATTAATTCGTGGATTTTTGTTTATTTAATAAATTTATTAAAAATTTAATTCATTAACAAAAAAAATACGGTTTCCTGCCTATAAAGTGTGGGGATTCAAAAATATTTTTAATTCGTGGATAATTAATTCGTGGATTTTTATTTATTTGATATATTCATTGAAAATTCAATTTATTAACAAAAAAATACGGTTTCCTGCCTATAAAGTGTGGGGATTTAAAAATATTCTTAATTCGTGGATAATTAATTCGTGGATAATTAATTCGTGGATTTTTATATATTTATTAAATTTATTAAAAATTTAATTTATTAACAAATAAATACGGTTTCCTGCCTATAAAGTGTGGGGATCTAAAAATATTTTCAATTCGTGGATAATTATTCCGTGGATAATTAATTCGTGGATTTTTATTTATCTAATAAATTTATTGAAAATTTAATTTCTAAACAAAAAAATACGGTTTCCTGCCTATAAAGTGTGGGGATTCAAAAATATTTTTGATTCGTGGATTTTTATTTATTTAATAAATTTATGAAAAATTTAATTTATCAACAAAAAAATACGGTTTCTTGTCTATAAAGTGTGAGGATTCAAAAATATTTTTTTAATTGTGAATAATAAATTTATTATTTTTAATTTTTGTGGGGGAAAAATTTATTGTTTTAGATTTTGTGGATATTTTTCAAAGAAAAAATAAAAATAGAAAATTCAATTGCATAGAAATTTAAGGAAACTAAGAAATTTTTAAATTTTGAAAATCTGGTTTAAAAAAATTGAGAAATTTTATAATGAAAAAAAATCTTTTTAATTTGAAAAGTTTGCATTTAAAAAAATGAATTTCTTAATAAATTTCTTAAAAATTGAAAATATTAACATTAAAAATAGACCAAAAAGCTTGGTGGAATTTGAAAAGAGATTTTTTCATTTTAAATTTGCACGCATTTTTTTATAAATAATTTAATAGATATATATTATATAAATTTTAATATCAATAGGATGGATATCGGTTGGAAATTACATGAACTCGATGACAATGTTATCAGCCTTCAACCAAAGTTTCTGCATTTAATTTGAAAAATCTAAATATTTAAGTGACAGAAATTCTGCCTACTAATGAAGATTTTTCAAAGCAGAAAACAAAACACGTTTCGTCCGGATGCATTTTCGGGACTCGTCAGTACAGCGTGAAAATGCACCCTGCTGTATACGTGTTAGAAAGTTGTTCAAATTACTTACATAATGTAGAAAAATCGATGGAAAGTCGCACTGATGAAAAAACACGAACAGGTATCATTGACACCTATCAAATATTCTTCTACATTTTTCATAGCTTGCTGTTGCTTAAAATATATTAATAGGATGGATATCGGTTGGAAATTACATGAACTCGATGACAATGTTATCAGCCTTCAACCAAAGTTTCTGCATTTAATTTGAAAAATCTAAATATTTAAGTGACAGAAATTCTGCCTACTAATGAAGATTTTTCAAAGCAAAAACAAAACACGTTTCGTCCGGATGCATTTTCGGGACTCGTCAGTACAGCGTGAAAATGCACCCTGCTGTATACGTGTTAGAAAGTTGTTCAAATTACTTACATAATGTAGAAAAATCGATGGAAAGTCGCACTGATGAAAAACACGAACAGGTATCATTGACACCTATCAAATATTCTTCTACATTTTTCATAGCTTGCTGTTGCTTAAAATATATTAATAGGATGGATATCGGTTAGAAATTACATGAACTCGATGACAATGTTATCAGCCTTCAACCAAAGTTTCTGCACTTAATTTGAAAAATCTAAATATTTAAGTGACAGAAATTCTGCCTACTAATGAAGATTTTTCAAAGCAAAAAACAAAACACGTTTCGTCCGGATGCATTTTCGGGACTCGTCAGTACAGCGTGAAAATGCACCCTGCTGTATACGTGTTAGAAAGTTGTTCAAATTACTTACATAATGTAGAAAAATCGATGGAAAGTCGCACTGATGAAAAAACACGAACAGGTATCATTGACACCTATCAAATATTTACAACACAACTATCAAATATTCTTCTACATTTTTCATAGCTTGCTGTTGCTTAAAATATATTAATAGGATGGATATCGGTTGGAAATTACATGAACTCGATGACAATGTTATCAGCCTTCAACCAAAGTTTCTGCATTTAATTTGAAAAATCTAAATATTTAAGTGACAGAAATTCTGCCTACTAATGAAGATTTTTCAAAGCAAAAAACAAAACACGTTTCGTCCGGATGCATTTTCGGGACTCGTCAGTACAGCGTGAAAATGCACCCTGCTGTATACGTGTTAGAAAGTTGTTCAAATTACTTACATAATGTAGAAAAATCGATGGAAAGTCGCACTGATGAAAAACACGAACAGGTATCATTGACACCTATCAAATATTCTTCTACATTTTTCATAGCTTGCTGTTGCTTAAAATATATTAATAGGATGGATATCGGTTGGAAATTACATGAACTCGATGACAATGTTATCAGCCTTCAACCAAAGTTTCTGCATTTAATTTGAAAAATCTAAATATTTAAGTGACAGAAATTCTGCCTACTAATGAAGATTTTTCAAAGCAAAAAACAAAACACGTTTCGTCCGGATGCATTTTCGGGACTCGTCAGTACAGCGTGAAAATGCACCCTGCTGTATACGTGTTAGAAAGTTGTTCAAATTACTTACATAATGTAGAAAAATCGATGGAAAGTCGCACTGATGAAAAAACACGAACAGGTATCATTGACACCTATCAAATATTCTTCTACATTTTTCATAGCTTGCTGTTGCTTAAAATATATTAATAGGATGGATATCGGTTGGAAATTACATGAACTCGATGACAATGTTATCAGCCTTCAACCAAAGTTTCTGCATTTAATTTGAAAAATCTAAATATTTAAGTGACAGAAATTCTGCCTACTAATGAAGATTTTTCAAAGCAAAAAACAAAACACGTTTCGTCCGGATGCATTTTCGGGACTCGTCAGTACAGCGTGAAAATGCACCCTGCTGTATACGTGTTAGAAAGTTGTTCAAATTACTTACATAATGTAGAAAAATCGATGGAAAGTCGCACTGATGAAAAAACACGAACAGGTATCATTGACACCTATCAAATATTCTTCTACATTTTTCATAGCTTGCTGTTGCTTAAAATATATTAATAGGATGGATATCGGTTGGAAATTACATGAACTCGATGACAATGTTATCAGCCTTCAACCAAAGTTTCTGCATTTAATTTGAAAAATCTAAATATTTAAGTGACAGAAATTCTGCCTACTAATGAAGATTTTTCAAAGCAAAAAACAAAACACGTTTCGTCCGGATGCATTTTCGGGACTCGTCAGTACAGCGTGAAAATGCACCCTGCTGTATACGTGTGAGAAAGTTGTTCAAATTACTTACATAATGTAGAAAAATCGATGGAAAGTCGCACTGATGAAAAAACACGAACAGGTATCATTGACACCTATCAAATATTCTTCTACATTTTTCATAGCTTGCTGTTGCAAGCTATTAATATATTTTAAGCAACAGCAAGCTATGAAAAATGTAGAAGAATATTTGATAGGTGTCAATGATACCTGTTCGTGTTTTTTCATCAGTGCGACTTTCCATCGATTTTTCTACATTATGTAAGTAATTTGAACAACTTTCTCACACGTATACAGCAGGGTGCATTTTCACGCTGTACTGACGAGTCCCGAAAATGCATCCGGACGAAACGTGTTTTGTTTTTTGCTTTGAAAAATCTTCATTAGTAGGCAGAATTTCTGTCACTTAAATATTTAGATTTTTCAAATTAAATGCAGAAACTTTGGTTGAAGGCTGATAACATTGTCATCGAGTTCATGTAATTTCCAACCGATATCCATCCTATTAATATATTTTAAGCAACAGCAAGCTATGAAAAATGTAGAAGAATATTTGATAGGTGTCAATGATACCTGTTCGTGTTTTTTCATCAGTGCGACTTTCCATCGATTTTTCTACATTATGTAAGTAATTTGAACAACTTTCTAACACGTATACAGCAGGGTGCATTTTCACGCTGTACTGACGAGTCCCGAAAATGCATCCGGACGAAACGTGTTTTGTTTTTTGCTTTGAAAAATCTTCATTAGTAGGCAGAATTTCTGTCACTTAAATATTTAGATTTTTCAAATTAAGTGCAGAAACTTTGGTTGAAGGCTGATAACATTGTCATCGAGTTCATGTAATTTCCAACCGATATCCATCCTATTAATATATTTTAAGCAACAGCAACCTATGAAAAATGTAGAAGAATATTTGATAGGTGTCAATGATACCTGTTCGTGTTTTTTCATCAGTACGACTTTCCATCGATTTTTCTACATTATGTAAGTAATTTGAACAACTTTCTAACACGTATACAGCAGGGTGCATTTTCACGCTGTACTGACGAGTCCCGAAAATGCATCCGGACGAAACGTGTTTTGTTTTTGCTTTGAAAAATCTTCATTAGTAGGCAGAATTTCTGTCACTTAAATATTTAGATTTTTCAAATTAAATGCAGAAACTTTGGTTGAAGGCTGATAACATTGTCAACGAGTTCTTTAAATTTTAATATATATAAATGATATTATAATTAAGGTAATATATAAATTACAGAATATATACTTTTTTTATAAATTAAAAAAAGATAAATTTGTTATATGTAAAAACTGAAATATTAAGGGTGAATCTTATTTAGTTTAGAAAAATAAATTATCAATATTACGACTGACATATTTCAAGTCTTATAGGAAAAAAAAAAGGAGAAATTAATGAAATATTTATATTAAATAATAAAATTAGGGATAAATAGCAACACTTTGTCATGTTTCACTCCATCTGGCCAGAATAATGAGAGCGCATTGGTAAATAATTGGGCTATTGTCGAATTATTGGCTGATTCGAGTACTTCACTTGTTAATAAATACGTGTCAGAGTCCTGGTGAGTTGATTGTAGAGTTCCAATAATTACGTTGGCTACGTAGCGGCCAAGAGCATCGGTTGTTTCGTCAATGGACACTCACAAATTTTTACCTTCCGTTTCTTTTCTAATTTTGTTCATCTTTTCCTGGAACACTACATCAATATAATTTTTCCGGAGGGTGGACTCACTTGGCACGTGTTCTTTGGTGTACTTTTCAAGGAATGCTTTCAGAGAAGGATTTTCCAATTTCCAAAGAGGAATGTTCGCATCCATCAGTGCTTTACATAAATCCAAAGAGAATTGGGATTGTCGATTGGATATAACGCCGAAATTCGGAAGCAGACACGTTTTTACTATCGCAATTTTTCGAAGCAGCATTTTTATGTTTCACTGTTGAAAGGTGCTGGAATACAAAATACTTCTTCTCAAAATTCACTTAACAGTCACATATTTTGCAGAATAACACAGAACCGTCACTACTGAAAACGTCTTTACCGAATTCAAGTATTAATTTATTCAATTTTGTTTGCTCGGATGCTCTGACTTTAGGCATATTGGCTGGCGATAAGTTGAACCGAATGGGCGAATGGTGAAAAACAACTGAACGGAAATGGGTATTACGATATATTTATACCTATAGGTATCTGGTTTTAGGTTTTCCCATCAGTAACAGTTGTTGTATCAATTCCTAGAAAAAAGGAACTATCTTTTGTCTATGTACCAATCCTGCCTACCTGAGATCTTAGGGTTTCCCACTTTATACTATCATAAATTGTTCGAAATAGGCGAAATAAGTTATAAAATCCCATTTTAGGCAAAATAGACAGAAAATACGAAAATAGGCATTTTATGGCATTTTATGGCATTTTGCCTAACATCCGGGCTTTACTTATCATATATATCAAAGTTTAAATAGTTATTAATACGTAAATTTTTAATGAAAAAAAATTTTTTTTTCATGTGCCCCTCCACCTTCTTTCCTTTTTAAAATATTCAATTTTTATTTTAATTTATTAGATTTTTATTTTTATATAAATATAATTTTTGTTGGAAATTTGTCTGTACCGACTGCTCGTGAAGCGATCCCCACTACAGGGTATATGTATTCAGCGGGAGTCCAGCTCAGTTTTAGAGGAACAACGCTAGCGCGTACATACCTTGATTTGTACTTTCGGATTAATATAGTATTTTTCGTTTGTTAGTTTTCCACATTCCACTAACTCCAACAGGTTATGGTCCCAGGACATACACAGTGAAGCGTGGACAATTTAAAAAAAAAGGACTATCGTTTGCGAGTGATCAGTGATTTTTCTTCCGTTCGAACTTGAATTACGTTATCATGAGTTCCGCGAACACAGTTCGTTTCGAGGCGCTAAGCCGCGACAACTATGATACATGGAAGATCCATATGGAAGCTCTTTTGGTGAAAAATGACGCCTGGGAATACGTATCAGGATCGAAGAAGAAACCCATCCGAAACCATGACGCATCGAACCAAGCGGACATCGACTCATGGACGAAGACAGACAGCAAAGCTAAGTCAGATATAATACTATCTTTTAGTTCATCGGAAATAAAACAAATCAAAGGTTGCGTTACTTCACGCGACGTTTGGCTTAAACTCGAATCAATTTATCAATCCAAAGGACCAGCGCGAAAAGCTTCGTTACTAAAGCGATTGACACAACACAAAATGTTGGACGAAGGCGACGTCCGCGAACACGTAGCAGAATTCTTCGACGCTGTCGATAAACTTCGTGATCTAGACGTAGAAATTAATTCGGATATTTTGGTTATATTACTCCTATACAGCTTGCCACCGAGCTACGAAAATTTTCGAGTTGCGATCGAGTCCCGTGATGAACTCCCCGACCCTGAAATTTTGAGAGTAAAATTACCGAAGAATATGACGCAAATCGTAATACATCCGCATCGGCAGCTATGTTCGCCGATGCGGATCGGCAGCTATGTTCGCATCCAAGAATTCATTTCGATCAAAACACAATGGTCCTACTTATAACGTTGAGAAATCAACAACTAGAAAAGGACGGCTGAGATGTAACAAGTGCAAAAGATTTGGTCATAAGACCGAACAATGTTGAAATCGTCCGCCGGACAACAGGAAACCTGACTCTGAAGGCCAAACCTCACTCCATGTCGACGAAGCACTGGTAGCAAACCCAAACAATGATAACGTCTGGATTTTGAATAGCGGCGCGTCATCACATCTGTGCAACGCTCGAAATTTGTTTACTTCTGTCGACTTATCAGCAAAAGGAACAATAGCCCTTGCAAATGAAACGACCGTCGCCACCATCGCTAAAGGTACCGTCGTTTTTCATACGGATGTACAGGGGTCATCAAAACAGGTAGCGTTGAAAAATACTTTATTTGTTCCTGATTTACGCAAAAATTTGATGTCGGTTACCAAAATCACGGAAAACGGTTACCAGGTATTTTTCGAAAACCACGGAGCTTCAGTTCGAAATTCTACCGGCGAAAAAATTCTAATCGCGGATAAAATCAACGGACTTTATTACGTTCGTATCTCCAAAGAACATGCAAACACCGCTTTCGAATTTAATTCAGCTCCAAGAACAACTTCGTGGCACCAGCGACTTGGGCACTTGAATAACGCAGACTTGCGAAAAGCGGAACAAAACGGTACAATAAGCGGTATCGCACGTCGAAATCTCGGAGACGTATCTGAATGCGATGTTTGTATCAAAGGAAAATGCACCGCACTTCTTTCCCGAAAAAGTCAACGCGCGTTTCTTCAATTTTGGATATCATTCATTCCGACGTTTGCGGACCCATGCGCGTAGAATCGTTCAGCGGCGCGAAATATTTTGTCGAATTCATCGACGACCACTCGAGATGGTGCGAAGTTCGATTTTTGAAAACCAAGGACGAAGTATTTCAAATGACTAAAGATTTTATTACTCTGGTGGAGAACCAAAAATCGGTCAAAATAAAATGCCTCCAATCGGACAACGGCAAGGAATTCGTAAACGCAAAATTCGACGAGTTTCTGAAATCGCGTGGCATCGTGCGACGTTTAACCGTTCCTTATAATCCGGAACAAAACAGCATAGCGGAAAGGAAAAATCGCTCATTATTAGAAACCGCCAGATGCTTAATGATCGACGCGAACCTTCCATCAATATTTTGGGCTGAAGCGATTAACACCGCTAATTACATTCGAAATAGGTGCCCAACCAAAGCACTCA
This sequence comes from Novius pumilus, assembly GCA_020654155.1. Classification (NCBI taxonomy): domain Eukaryota; kingdom Metazoa; phylum Arthropoda; class Insecta; order Coleoptera; family Coccinellidae; genus Novius; species Novius pumilus. The sequence goes on along the minus strand of JAIFOV010000113.1, from coordinate 29,493 downwards.
ACGGGAAAAGCCCTTACGAGATTTGGACCGGTAAAGTACCCAACTTAAGCCATTTTCGGGATTTCTGATCGAAGGTTTATTGTCTCAACCTCAAACCAGGAAATAACAAATTTCAATCTCATTGTTTGGAGGGAATATTTGTGGGCTATTCTAGCGATTCAAAAGGGTACAGAATTTGGTTGCCAGCCGAACGAAAATTAATCGTGTCCAGAGACGTTAAAATATCCAACTCCCGGCCAACCGAACGGGATCCACAAATCGGTAGGTATGAAGAATTTGCACCAAATTTACAAATCTTGGACGACGTTAGCGAAACGAAAAGCAATCGTTCACTAGTCGAATTTGTCCTACCTTCGAACAAATCGAATACTGAAGATGAAATCAGGGGCGAGGTCGATCAACCAATCCAGGAACCAAGAAGAGGACCCGGGAGACCAAGAATAGACAGGACTGGATCTCGCGGACGCCCTCGCAAGGTGTACAATGTCCAAAATGTCGACACAGCCCAAATAGCCGACGAGACGCAATTCTCAGATAAAGCTCATTCTGCAGAAGTTCCAATGAAACTGGCCTTGGCGGGGCCTGACGTAGAAGAATGGCGAGGGGCAATGTCCGAGGAAATCAGATCGATATTGAAAAACGACACTTGGCAGTTAATCGATCGTCCTAAGGATACAAGAATAATCGGCAGCAGAATGGTTCTTCGGAATAAATATAGCCCAGACGGAGCACTGATGAAAAGAAAAGCTCGACTTGTAGCGCAAGGTTTCTCTCAAGTCCCGGGAATTCATTTTCACGAGACTTTCGCTCCGGTCGCTCGCATAAGTTCGATCCGACTGATCGCAGCTTTGGCCGCGCGTTTCGACATGAAAATTCGACAATTTGACGTGACCACGGCTTATCTTCATGGAGACTTGAAAGAAAAAATTCTTATGGAGCCTCCAAAGATTCTCAAGGAAAGTCTCCGACGGCTAGTTGAAACCGATAACGATACGAACATCACGAAGAGAGCCGAGAGGATGCTTAAGCAACTCTGCGAAGGAGATAAGGTCTGTCAGCTGCAGAAATCCCTCTATGGATTAAAACAAGCAGGACGCCAATGGAACGAAAAATTAAACAAGACGCTAAAGGAGTTTGGTGCCATATCTTCTAAAGGAGACCCTTGTCTCTTCTATAAAGGGAAAGGTGAGGACATGCTACTAATCGGAGTCTACGTGGACGACATACTTGTCGCCTCCAAGAATACTGACGTCATAAACGATCTGAGGAAAGCACTTTGCGAATAAATAAAGACATCCGACCCAATGGAATAACTCTAAATCAAAAAAATTACATCACCGAACTCTTGACAAGATTCAGAATGACAGATGCGAAACCCGTCAGCACACCATTAGACTGTCACTCGAAGCTATCTAACGACCCGGAAAAGGAGGAACTCGACGAAGACGTCCCGTATCGTGAGCTTGTCGGATGCATTAATTACCTTGGACAGACTATGCGGCCGGATATTAGCCATGCAGCCAGCGTTTTGGGTCAATTCAATAATCGCTACAGCAAAACGCATTGGACAGCCGCTAAAAGGGTTTTAAGATACTTAAAAGGGACTGCCGACCTAGGCTTGATGTATTTTTTTAACAAAATGGAGTTGAAGACCTACGTGGATTCTGACTGGGGGAATTGTCCAGATGACCGCCGATCGTATTCGGGCATAATAACCATGTTAAGCGGATGCCCGATCAGTTGGGAGTCAAGGAAGCAAAAGACAGTAGCACTTTCGTCAACATAAGCCGAGTATATGGCTTTGTCGGAGGGTGCCAAAGAGTGCCTCTATTGGGGTGCATTCCTGAACGAGCTGGGATTTCCTGAACTGGGCGACATCACTCTCTGCAGTGATAACCAGGGCGCGATCCAGTTGGCGCAAAATCCTGTTTTTCACTCAAGAACTAAACATATCGATGTCCGTCACCACTTCGTCCGGGAAGCTCTAGCAAGCAAGAAAATCAAACTGAGTTACGTTGCTTCTCAGGACAATATCGCTGATATGCTGACCAAGAAATTGGCGAATCCAACGTTGCAATCGTGTCGCAACTCATCTGGAATGAAGACCATCCGGGTGCAGCCTTAACTTCTACGAGGAGTATGGATCGAGGGGGCGTGTTGGAAATTTGTCTGTACCGACTGCTCGTGAAGCGATCCCCACTCCAGGGTATATGTATTCAGCGGGAGTCCAGCTCAGTTTTAGAGGAACAACGCTAGCGCGTACATACCTTGATTTGTACTTTCGGATTAATATAGTATTTTTCGTTTGTTAGTTTTCCACTTTCCACTAACTCCAACAATTTTTTTAATAAATTTATTTTTTAATTAATTTAAATTTAAAAGTAAATTTGATAAATTTAGTGGATTCATTCATCAAATTTGTGGATAGGATAAATAAAATTTGATAAATTTAGTGGATGAATTTATTAAATTTGTGGATAGGATAAATAAAATTTGATAAATTTAGTGGATTTATTTATTTAGTTTGTGGATAGGATAAATAAAATTTGATAAGTTTGGTGGATAAATTTATTAAATTTGTGGATAGGATAAATAAAATTTGATAAATTTAGTAGATTTATTTATTAAATTTGTGGATAGGATAAATAAATTTGATAAATTTAGTGGATTTATTTATTAACTTTGTGGATAGGATAAATGAAATTTGATAAATTCAGTGGATTTAGTTATAAATTTATTTATTTATTTCGATCGAATTTGAGGTTGGTGATTTGAGTAGTGATTGAATTCGAGGTCGGTAATTTGAGTAGCAATCGAATTCGAGGTTGGTGATTTGAGTAGTGATTGAATTCGAGGTTGGTAATTTGAGTAGTGATCGAATTTGAGGTTGGTAATTTGAGTAGTGATTGAATTCGAGGTTGGTAATTTGAGTAGTGATCGAATTTGAGGTCGGTAATTTGAGTAGCGATCGAATTTGAGGTCGGCAATTTGAGTAGTGAATGAATTCGAGGTTGGTAATATGAGTAGTGATCGAATTTGAGGTTGGTAATTTGAGTAGTGATCGAATTCGAGGTCGGTAATTTGAGTAGTGATCGAATTTGAGGTCGATAATTTGAGTAGCGATTGAATTTGAGGTCGGTAATTTGAGTAGCAATCGAATTTGAGGTCGGTAATATGAGTAGTGATTGAATTCGAGGTCGGTAATTTGAGTAGTGATCGAATTCGAGGTTGGTAATTTGAATAGTGATCGAATTCGAGGTTGGTAATTTGAGTAGCGATTGAATTTGAGGTTAGTAATTTGAGTAGTGATCGAATTTGATGTTGGTAATTTGAGTAGTGATCGAATTTGAGGTCGGTAATTTGAGTAGCGATCGAATTTGAGGTCGGTAATTTGAGTAGTGATTGAATTCGAGGTTGGTAATTTGAGTATTAATCGAATTCGAGGTTGGTAATTTGAGTAGTGATCAAATTTGAGGTCGGTAATTTGAATAGCGATCGAATTTGAGGTCGGTAATTTGAGTAGTGATTGATTTCGAGGTTGGTAATTTGAGTAGCGATCGAATTCGAGGTTGGTAATTTGAGTAGCGATCGAATTCGAGGTTGGTTACTTGAGTAGTGATTGAATTCGAGGTCTGTAATTTGAGTAGCGATTGAATTCGAATTCGGTAATTTGAGTAGCAATCCAATTCGAGGTTGGTAATTTAAGTAGTGATTGAATTTGAGGTGTGTAATTTGAGTAGCGATTGAATTCGAGGTTGGTTATTTGAGTAGTGATTGAATTCGAGGTTGGTAATTTGAGTAGCGATTGAATTCGAGGTTGTAATTTGAGTAGTGATCGAATTCGAGGTCGGTAATTTGAGTAGCGATTGAATTCGAGGTTGGTAATTTGAGTAGTGATCGAATTTGAGGATGGTAATTTGAGTAGTGATTGAATTCGAGGTTGGTAATTTGAGTAGCGATCGAATTTGAGGTCGATTATTTGAGTAGCGATCAAATTTGGGGTCGGTAATTTGAATAGTAATTGAATTCGAGGTTGGTAGTTTGAGTAGTGATCGAATTTGAGGTTGGTAATTTGAGTAGTGATCGAATTCGAGGTTGGTAATTTGAGTAGTGATCGAATTCGAGGTCGGTAATTTGAGTAGCGATTGAATTCGAGGTTGGTAATTTGAGTAGCGATCGAATTCGAGGTTGGTAATCTGAGTAGTGATTGAATTCGAGGTCGGTAATTTGAGTAGCGATCGAATTCGAGGTTGGTAATTTGAGTAGTGATCGAATTCGAGGTTGGTAATTTGAGTAGCGATTGAATTCGAGGTTGGTAATTTGAGTAGCGATCGAATTTGATGTTGGTAATTTGAGTAGTGATCGAATTTGAGGTCGGTAATTTGAGTAGCGATTGAATTTGAGGTCGGTAATTTGAGTAGCAATTGAATTTGAGGTCGGTAATTTGAGTAGTGATTGAATTCGAGGTTGGTAATTTGAGTAGTGATCGAATTCGAGGTTGGTAATTTGAGTAGCGATCGAATTCGAGGTTGGTAATTTGAGTAGTGATTGAATTCGAGGTTGGTAATTTGAGTAGCGATTGAATTTGAGGTTGGTAATTTGAGTAGTGATCGAATTTGAGGTTGGTAATTTGAGTAGTGATCGAATTTGAGGTCGGTAATTTGAGTAGCGATCGAATTCGAGGTTGGTAATTTGAGTAGTGATTGAATTCGAGGTTGGTAATTTGAGTAGTAATCGAATTCGAGGTTGGTAATTTGAGTAGTGATCGAATTTGAGGTCGGTAATTTGAGTAGCGATCGAATTTGAGGTCGGTAATTTGAGTAGTGATTGAATTCGAGGTTGGTAATTTGAGTAGCGATCGAATTCGAGGTTGGTAATTTGAGTAGCGATCGAATTCGAGGTTGGTAATTTGAGTAGCGATTGAATTCGAGGTTCGTAATTTGAGTAGCGATCGAATTCGAGGTTGGTAATTTGAGTAGTGATCGAATTCGAGGTCGGTAATTTGAGTAGCGATTGAATTCGAGGTTGGTAATTTGAGTAGCGATCGAATTCGAGGTTGGTAATTTGAGTAGTGATCGAATTTGAGGTCGATAATTTGAGTAGCGATTGAATTTGGGGTCGGTAATTTGAGTAGTGATTCGAGGTTGGTAATTTGTTGAGGTAGTGATCGAAGTTGAATTTGAGTAGCGATTGAATTTGAGGTCGGTAATTTGAGTAGCAATTGAATTTGAGGTCGGTAATTTGAGTAGTGATTGAATTCGAGGTCGGTAGTTTGAGTAGTGATCGAATTCGAGGTTGGTAATTTGAGTAGCGATCGAATTCGAGGTTGGTAATTTGAGTATTGATTGAATTCGAGGTTGGTAATTTGAGTAGCGATTGAATTTGAGGTTGGTAATTTGAGTAGTGATCGAATCTGAGGTTGGTAATTTGAAAAGTTATCGAATTTGAGGTCAGTAATTTGAGTAGCGATCGAATTCGAGGTTGGTAATTTGAGTAGTGATTGAATTCGAAGTTGGTAATTTGAGTAGTAATCGAATTCGACGTTGGTAATTTGAGTAGTGATCGAATTTGAGGTCGGTAATTTGAGTAGCGATCGAATTTGAGGTCGGTTATTTGAGTAGTGATTGAATTCGAAGTTGGTAATTTGAGTAGCGATCGAATTCGAGGTTGGTAATTTGAGTAGCGATCGAATTCGAGGTTGGTATTTGAGTAGCGATTGAATTCGAGGTTCGTAATTTGAGTAGCGATCGAATTCGAGGTTGGTAATTTGAGTAGTGATCGAATTCGATGTCGGTAATTTGAGTAGCGATTGAATTCGAGGTTGGTAATTTGAGTAGCGATCGAATTCGAGGTTGGTAATTTGAGTAGTGATCGAATTTGAGGTCGATAATTTGAGTAGCGATTGAATTTGGGGTCGGTAATTTGAGTAGTGATCGAAGTTGAGGTCGGTAATTTGAGTAGCGATTGAATTTGAGGTCGGTAATTTGAGTAGCAATTGAATTTGAGGTCGGTAATTTGAGTAGTGATTGAATTCGAGGTCGGTAGTTTGAGTAGTGATCGAATTCGAGGTTGGTAATTTGAGTAGCGATCGAATTCGAGGTTGGTAATTTGAGTATTGATTGAATTCGAGGTTGGTAATTTGAGTAGCGATTGAATTTGAGGTTGGTAATTTGAGTAGTGATCGAATCTGAGGTTGGTAATTTGAAAAGTTATCGAATTTGAGGTCAGTAATTTGAGTAGCGATCGAATTCGAGGTTGGTAATTTGAGTAGTGATTGAATTCGAAGTTGGTAATTTGAGTAGTAATCGAATTCGACGTTGGTAATTTGAGTAGTGATCGAATTTGAGGTCGGTAATTTGAGTAGCGATCGAATTTGAGGTCGGTTATTTGAGTAGTGATTGAATTCGAGGTTGGTAATTTGAGTAGCGATCGAATTCGAGGTTGGTAATTTGAGTAGCGATCGAATTCGAGGTTGGTATTTGAGTAGCGATTGAATTCGAGGTTCGTAATTTGAGTAGCGATCGAATTCGAGGTTGGTAATTTGAGTAGTGATCGAATTCGATGTCGGTAATTTGAGTAGCGATTGAATTCGAGGTTGGTAATTTGAGTAGCGATCGAATTCGAGGTTGGTAATTTGAGTAGTGATCGAATTTGAGGTCGATAATTTGAGTAGCGATTGAATTTGGGGTCGGTAATTTGGGTAGCAATCGAATTTGAGGTCGGTAATTTGAGTAGTGATTGAATTCAACGTCGGTAATTTGAGTAGTGATCGAATTCGAGGTTGGTAATGTGAGTAGTGACCGAATTCGAGGTTGGTAATTTGAGTAGTGATCGAATTCGAGGTTGGTAATTTGAGTAGTGATCGAATTCGAGGTCCGTTATTTGAGTAGCGATTGAATTTGAGGTCGGTAATTTGAGTAGCAATCGAATTTGAGGTCGGTAATTTAAGTAGTGATTGAATTCGAGGTCGGTAATTTGAGTAGTGATCGAATTCGAGGTTGGTAATTTGAGTAGTGATCGAATTCGAGGTTGTTAATTTGAGTAGTGATCGAATTTCAGGTTGGTAATTTGAGTAGTGATCGAATTTGAGGTTGGTAATTTGAGTAGTGATTGAATTTGGGGTTGGTAATTTGAGTAGCGATTGAATTTCAGGTTGATAATTTGAGTAGCGATTAAATTCGAGGTTGGTAATTTGAGTAGCGATCGAATTCGAGGTTGGTATTTGAGTAGCGATTGAATTCGAGGTTCGTAATTTGAGTAGCGATCGAATTCGAGGTTGGTAATTTGAGTAGTGATCGAATTCGATGTCGGTAATTTGAGTAGCGATTGAATTCGAGGTTGGTAATTTGAGTAGCGATCGAATTCGAGGTTGGTAATTTGAGTAGTGATCGAATTTGAGGTCGATAATTTGAGTAGCGATTGAATTTGGGGTCGGTAATTTGGGTAGCAATCGAATTTGAGGTCGGTAATTTGAGTAGTGATTGAATTCAAGGTCGGTAATTTGAGTAGTGATCGAATTCGAGGTTGGTAATGTGAGTAGTGACCGAATTCGAGGTTGGTAATTTGAGTAGTGATCGAATTCGAGGTTGGTAATTTGAGTAGTGATCGAATTCGAGGTCCGTTATTTGAGTAGCGATTGAATTTGAGGTCGGTAATTTGAGTAGCAATCGAATTTGAGGTCGGTAATTTAAGTAGTGATTGAATTCGAGGTCGGTAATTTGAGTAGTGATCGAATTCGAGGTTGGTAATTTGAGTAGTGATCGAATTCGAGGTTGTTAATTTGAGTAGTGATCGAATTTCAGGTTGGTAATTTGAGTAGTGATCGAATTTGAGGTTGGTAATTTGAGTAGCGATCTAATTTGAGGTCGGTAATTTGAGTAGTTATCGAATTTGAGGTTGGTGATTTGAGTGCCGATCGAATTTGAGGTTGGTAATTTAAGTAGTGATTGAATTCGAGGTTGGTAATTTGAGTAGTGATTGAATTTGGGGTTGGTAATTTGAGTAGCGATTGAATTTCAGGTTGATAATTTGAGTAGCGATTAAATTCGAGGTTGGTAATTTGAGTAGCGATTGAATTCGAGGTTGGTAATTAATTATCCACGAATTAGTTATCCACGAATTAATTATCCACGAATTAATTATCCACGAATTGAAAATATTTTTAAACCCCACAATTTATAGGCAGGAAACAGTATTTTTTTGTTAATAAATTAAATTTTTAATAAATTTATTGAATAAAAAAAAATCCACGAATTAATTATCCACGAATTTATTATCCACGAATTAAGAATATTGATTCAAGCTTTCGCGGCCCACGTTCACTATAACACTGTTCTTTATCGGGTGTAACGGCCGTCGTCTGTTGGAACTGCTTCCTAACGTTTCGCTTGCACGAGTGGCAAGCTTCTTCAGAGGTGTCACCATCTCCGATGCACTAATGAAACTATCTCGTCCTGGGTCTTAGGTTGTATTTATACCCATTTGTGGCTGGGTAGCTTGTTGTCCCTGACGTGTTCGTTGATGACGTGGAGATTGATGACGTGGATATTGATGTGGTGGATATTGATGAGGTGGTTATTGATGACGTAGTTGTTCTGACGTCAGGTGTCGATTTGATTGGATACGTTGTTGTTTTCTTGAGCACTGGGTTCCAGATCTGGTTCAACTTCAAAGTCTCCTCCTTCCTGTTGAAATTGTCATGTTTTTGAATCTCAATGGCCTCCCGCACCATTCTGTTATAATAGCCGGTCGACCGTGCAATGAGTTGTGTTTCCTCGAATAAAATGCTATGGCCATCCTCTCCCAATGCATGCTCCGCAACCGCTGACTTCTCCCTCTGTCCTAGACGGCAGTTTGCCTTGTGTTCTTTGACTCTAGTTGTCACTGATCTTTTTGTTGTTCCTATATAGAACTTTCCACAGGAGCACGGTATGCGATAAATACCAGCCGATGACATCGGATCCTTTGGAGTCTTTATCGATCTTAATGCTTGTTGGACCTTAGTTGTTGGTTTGAAAACTGTCTCAATTTTATGCTTACGCAGTATTCGTCCTATTCTATCGGTGATCCGTGGAATGAAGGGTAGATATGCTCTTGATGTTGTGTTGTCGTCTTGGGACCGGCTATTTTTGTTCGTTGTCCTCATAGCCCTCTCTATGTTTGATTTGCTGTACCCGTTCTCTTGAAACGTTCTGAAAACGGCATTTCAAGAGAACGGGTACAGCAAATCAAACATAGAGAGGGCTATGAGGACAACGAACAAAAATAGCCGGTCCCAAGACGACAACACAACATCAAGAGCATATCTACCCTTCATTCCACGGATCACCGATAGAATAGGACGAACACTGCGTAAGCATAAAATTGAGACAGTTTTCAAACCAACAACTAAGGTCCAACAAGCATTAAGATCGATAAAGACTCCAAAGGATCCGATGTCATCGGCTGGTATTTATCGCATACCGTGCTCCTGTGGAAAGTTCTATATAGGAACAACAAAAAGATCAGTGACAACTAGAGTCAAAGAACACAAGGCAAACTGCCGTCTAGGACAGAGGGAGAAGTCAGCGGTTGCGGAGCATGCATTGGGAGAGGATGGCCATAGCATTTTATTCGAGGAAACACAACTCATTGCACGGTCGACCGGCTATTATAACAGAATGGTGCGGGAGGCCATTGAGATTCAAAAACATGACAATTTCAACAGGAAGGAGGAGACTTTGAAGTTGAACCAGATCTGGAACCCAGTGCTCAAGAAAACAACAACGTATCCAATCAAATCGACACCTGACGTCAGAACAACTACGTCATCAATAACCACCTCATCAATATCCACCACATCAATATCCACGTCATCAATCTCCACGTCATCAACGAACACGTCAGGGACAACAAGCTACCCAGCCACAAATGGGTATAAATACAACCTAAGACCCAGGACGAGATAGTTTCATTAGTGCATCGGAGATGGTGACACCTCTGAAGAAGCTTGCCACTCGTGCAAGCGAAACGTTAGGAAGCAGTTCCAACAGACGACGGCCGTTACACCCGATAAAGAACAGTGTTATAGAATTAAGAATATTTTTAAATTCGCACACTTTATAGGCAGGAAACCGTATTTTTTTGTTAATAAATTAAATTTTTAATAAATTTATTGAATAAATAAAAATCCACGAATTAATTATCCACGAATTAAGAATATTTTTAAAACCTCACGCTTTATAGAAAGGAAACCGTATTTTTTCGTTAATTAATCGAATTTTTAATAAATTTATTAAATAAATAAAAATCCACGAATTAATTATCCACGAATTAAAAATATTTTTAAGGCCTCACACTGATAAATGCTGCAAACTTTTCGAAGAAGGAAAGTATGAAATTCTCTGTACTTCACCTAAACATTTAGGGTATCAGTAGTAAATTAAATTCCCTTGAATTATATCTGAAGGATAGAAATTATCCTGATATTTTATGTATCTCATTTTATTGGCAATGCTGTATGTGAAGAGTTGTTAATTGATGGTTGGAAGACTGCTGCATCTTTTGGACGTTCAAGTCATAAACATGGCGGAGTAGCTATCTTATGTAAAGAAAATGACTTTACACCCTTGGACCAGATCAATGCGTGCTCTGTAGAGGTACACTGTGAAGTTGTTGCTGGTCATGTTGTCAGATCGCACGTAAATTCCCTGTGTATATACAGATCACCGCAGGGTGATTTTGAGTGTTTTATGCCAAATTTTAATAAGATTTTAGAAATAGTGTATTTATGTGAAAATGTCATTATCTGTGGCGATTTTAATGTGAATTTTACCATTTTAGACTGTCAAGCCACAGCACTTTGTGACTTATTTAGATCATATGGATTTGAAAGAAAAATTTTTGAGCCAGCTCGAATGAGCAACTGTATTGAAAACGTCTTCATGAACTTCGGACTAGAAAATGAGTCATCGGCAGTTTTCCCCTGCCTATTCTCGGACCACAGTGCGCAGCAGGTTAGTGGTTATATACTGGGTGAGTCCTCTCGGGAAGTTGTAAATTATTTCAGACCGTTAACACAGCGAGGTTACACTTGTTTTCATAGAATACTTGAAAAATTTATCTTGGGACTTTATAACACAAAGTAATAAAAATGCTGATGAGTTGTTTAATATATTTCAGCAAAACATTGTGGATGCTTATCAGATATCATTTCCAATGAAAAAAGTTATAAAAAAGTATGGTAGTTTTAAACCCAAGTCATTTTGGTATAATGATACTCTTCGATCTATGAGAGACGATCTGAGATTTGTGTCGGATTTGTTTAATGTGTATGGCACTGAGCAGTTGAGAATACTCAGGAGTAAGCACCGTCTACGTTATAAACTTTGACGGAGCGAAGACCCGTTTTAATGATAATTTAATATTAAAATCAGACAACAAGGCAAAAACAATGTGGTCTATAATTAACAAAAAAGAAACAAGAAGACCTGTGAAACTGTTTCATCTGTTACAGCAAATGATTTTGGTGACTATTTCGCGTCTGTGGCCCAAAACCTTGTTGAATCCACTGGTTTTCATATTGATTCGGAACCCTTGGCATTTGCGGATTTCTCCAGTGAACTCTGTTTTTCGTTCAAATCGGTGACTTACATTGAAATTCGCGACATAATTGGCTCGATAAAGAATAGTACTTCACGTGATGTATACGATCTCTCTGTACCGCTAATAAAGAAAAATATAAATAGCATTGTGGAACCTATTACAAAATTAATCAATAAATGCATTGAAGAAGGAGTCTATCCTTCCTCTTTAAAGTTATCGAAGACCATTCCACTCTATAAAAAGGGAGATAGAAATGAAGCATCAAATTATCGCCCTATTTCACTGATACCGGTTTTGTCTAAAATTTTCGAAAAAGTATTATGTAGGCAGATTTCGAACTTTTTTGAGGAGAATAAGTTGTTTACGCAGAGGCAGTACGGTTTCCGTAAAGGAAAGAATACCACCGACGCAGTCACTGATTTTATAAATGAAACAATTTCGTGCTTTGAACGTGGACTTTGCTCTGTCGGCTTGTTCCTGGACCTGTCGAAGGCTTTCGATTGTGTTTCCCACTCTCTGTTGCTAAAGAAGCTTCGCAGATATGGATTCGACGGATGCAGTATAAATCACATAAGTAGCTATTTGTCTGGGAGATACGTGGCTGTTTTTTCCAATAACTCATGGTCTGAGAAAAAGCTGTCTACAATTGGAGTCCCGCAAGGCTCAGTGGGACCACTTTTATTTTTAATATATATAAATGATCTCCCAGACTACCTGAGTAAATATTCCTCATTTTTATTTGCTGATGACACTGCTGTTTTCGTTGAATGTAGTGATCACGGTGCGACAGAGGATCTTGCGGGGGAGGCGCGGTCGGTGGCCTTGGAGTGGTTCAGAGGTAATGGTTTAAGCATGAACGTGGATAAGTCGGAGACAGTTATATTTGGATTGAAAGCTCTGGATGCTAGTAGTGTTAAGTTTCTGGGTTTGCACCTAGATTCGAGACTCACATGGAGTGCCCACATAGATTACTTATCCGTTAAATTAGCTAGAAACATATTTGTGCTGAGGTGTCTGTCAGACACTGTTTCTCTAGAAACATTGAAAACGGCCTATTTTGCGCTTTGTGAGAGTCATCTGAGGTATCGGATTTTACTGTGGGGAAATTCTAGCGGTGCTGAACGCATATTTAGACTGCAAAGACGTGCAGTCAGAATTGTTGATGGTCTTAAATATAGGGACTGCTGCGAACAGTCTTTTATAAAATTGGATATTCTAACCCTTCCATCCCTGTATATATACAATTGTTTGATTTATGCACATAGAAATCAAAACATGTGGAAATTGAATAGCGAGGTACACTCATATGATACTAGAAGTAAAAATCATTTCAACATCGATTTCCTGAGGTTATCTAAATCACAACGTGGACCTCTCTGTATGTCTGCTCATTTTTTCAATAAGCTGCCAACTGACATCAGGTCTCTGTCTCTGGAGAAATTTGGACCGAGGATCAGGAGGATGTTGTCAAATACTTTCCTATATAAAATAGAAGACTCTTTTAATCTGGATTTTGGTAATGTTTGATACAGTATGTATGTTTCTGTTGTGTACTTTTTTTAGTTTTCTGTTTTTTTGATTTTGCGATTTTGCTGTAGAACCAATATTGTAATTTGACGCGAGTAAACATATGATGTATAAGCTTGAGAAATAATGTTAGAAGGTGTTATTTCTCACCAACCCGGTGATAGGGTATAATTTTGAAAATCCTCTGAAAAGTAAGTCACGGCGGGACCGGGAATCGAACCCGGACCTCCAGCTTTACGCGCTATTGCTCTACCACTAAGCTACCCCGACTATGACTTATTTTTCATAGCCGGAAAAAATTGAAAAATAAGTCATAGTCGGGGTAGCTTAATGGTAGAGCTTGAGAAATAAATATCAATATCAATATCAATATCAATATAGGCAGGAAGCCGTATTTTTTTGTTAATAAATTAAATTTTTAATAAATTTATTAAATAAATGAGAATACACGAATTAATTATCCACGAATTAAAAATATTTTTAAATCCTCACACTTTATAGGCAGGAAACCGTATTTTTCTGTAAATGAATTAAATTTCTAATGAATTTATTGAATAAATATAAATCCACGAATTAATTATCCTCGAATTAATTATCCACGAATTAAAAATATTTTTAAATCCTCACACTTTATAGGCAGGAAAAGGTAATTTTTCGTTAATAAATTAAATTTTCAATAAATTTATAAAATAAATAAAAATCCACGAATTAATTATCCACGAATTAAAAATATTTTTAAATCCTCACACTTTATAGGCAGGAAACCGTATTTTTTTGGTAACAAATTAAATTTTTAATAAATTTATTAAATAAATAAAAATCCACGAATTAATTATCCACGAATTAAAAATATTTTTAAATCCCCACACTTTATAGGCAGGAAACCGTATTTTTTTGTTAATGAATTAAATTTTCAATAAATTTATTAAATAAATAAAAATCCACGAATTAACTAACCACGAATTAATTATCCACGAATTGAAATTTTTTTCAAATCCCCACACTTTATAGGCAAGAAACCGTATTTTTCTGTTAATAAATCAAATTTTCAATAAATTTATTAAATAAATAAAAATCCACGAATTAATTATCCACGAAGTAATTATCCACGAATTGAAAATGTTTTTAAATCCACACACTTTATAGGCAGGAAACCGTATTTTTTGTTAATGAATTAAATTTTTAATAAATTCATTTAATAAATAAAAATCCACGAATTAAAAATCCACGAATTAATTATCCACGAATTAAAAATATTGCTAAATCCCCACACTTTATAGGCAGGAAACCGTATTTTTTTGTTAATAAATTAAATTTTTAATAAATTTATTGAATAAATAAAAATCCACGAATTAATTATCCACGAATTGAAAATATTTTTAAAGCCCCACACTTTATAGGCAGGAAACCGTATTTTTTTGTTAATGAATTAAATTTTCAATAAATTTATTGAATAAATAAAAATCCACGAATTGATTATCCACGAATTAATTAACCACGAATTAAAAATATTTTTAAAATCCCCACACTTTATAGGCAGGAAACCGTATTTTTTTGTTAATAAATTGAATTTTTAATAAATTTATTAAATGAATAAAAATCCACGAATTAATCATCCACGAATTATTTATCCACGAATTAAAAATATTTTCAAATCCTCACAATTTATAGGCAGGAAATCGTAATTTTCTGTTAATAAATTAAATTTTTAATAAATTTATTAAATAAATAAAAATCCACGAATTAATTACACACGAATTAAGAATATTTTTAAAACCTCACGCTTCATAGGAAGGAAACAGTATTTTTTTGTTAATTAATTAAATTTTCAATAAATTTAATGAATAAATAAAAATCCACGAATTAATTATCCACGAATTAAAAATATTTTTGAATCCCCACACTTTATGGGCAGGAAACCGTATTTTTTTGTTGATAAATTAAATTTTCAATAAATTTATTAAATGAATAGAAATCCACGAATTAATTATCCACGAATTTATTATCCACGAATCAAAAAAATTTTTAAATCCCCACACTTTATAGGCAGGAAACCGTATTCTTTGTTAATAAAATAAATTTTCAATAAATTTATTAAATAAATAAAAATCCACGAATTAATTATCCACGAATTAAAAATATTTTTAAATCCCCACACTTTATAGGCCGGAAACCGTATTTTTTTGTTAATAATTTAAATCTCTAATAAATTTATTGAATAAATGAAAATCCACGAATTAATTATCCACGAATTAAAAATATTTTTGAATCCCCACACTTTATGGGCAGGAAACCGTATTTTCTTGTCGATAGATTAAATTTTTAATAAATTTATTGAATAAATGAAAATCCACGAATTAATTATCCACGAATTAAAAATATTTTTGAATCCTCACACTTTATAGACAGGAAACCGTATTTTTTTGTTAATAAATTGAATCTTTAATAAATTTATTGAATAAATGAAAATCCACGAATTAATTATCCACGAAAAAAAAAATTTTTGAATCCCCACACTTTATAGGCAGGAAACCGTATTTTTTGTTAATAAATTAAATTTTCAATAAATTTATTAAATAAATAAAAATCCACGAATTAATTATCCACGAATTACAAATATTTTTAAATCCCCACACTTTATAGGCAGGAAACCGTATTCTTTTGCTAATAAATTAAATCTTTAATAAATTTATTGAATAAATGAAAATCCACGAATTAATTATCCACGAATTAAAAATATTTTCAAATCCCCACACTTTATAGGCAGGAAACCGTATTTTTTTTTGTTAATAGATCAAATTTTTAATAAATTTATTGAATAAATAAAAATCCACGAATTAATTATCCACGAATTGAAAATATTTTTAAATCCCGACACTTTATAGGCAGGAAACCGTATTTTTTTGTTAATGAATTAAATTTTCAATAAATTTATTAAATAAATAAAAATCCACGAATTAAAAACTCACGAATTAATTATCCACGAATTAAAAATTTTTTTAAATCCCCACACTCTATAGGCAGGCAACCGTATTTTTTTGTTGATAAATTAAATTTTTAATAAATTTATCAAATAAATAAAAATCCACGAATTGATTATCCACGAGATAATTATCCACGGATCAAAAATATTTTTAATTCCTCACACTTTATAGGCAGTGTTAGAGTTGACGCGATTTGGATTCGAGCGCGGGATTAAAACATCCGTCTCTGAAGAGCATTTATTCACAACTAAAACTAAAGATAACAAATCTGCCCGAGGTGGTGGATCGCTCCCCAGAATGGCGCCTCGCGGTAGTTGCGCCAACACTCCCCCTCGATTCGAACATCTCGAGTGTAGTTTGCTCTAATGACGACTCCGGGTCATCCCCGAAAGGTTTACGCAGCTCTGTAGCTTCGTATTGGTTAGAGCCTTCGTCATCATGTCAGCTACGTTTTCTTCCGATGCGACGTGGCTGATCTTCAATTGCTTGTTCTGGAGAGCTTCGCGAACAAAGTGGTACCTCACGTCGATGTGTTTGGTCCTGGAGTGGAACAACGGGTTTTCGGCGAGTTTGAGTGCTCCCATGTTGTCCACGAACAGTGTTACTTCTGCGAGTTGATGAAGACCGAGTTCTTCAAGGAAGCTTTTCCAATATAGGCATTCTTTAGTGCCTTCGCTTAGAGACATGTATTCTGCTTCCGTGGACGAGAGTGCGACCGTCCTTTGTTTCCTAGATTCCCAATTTATGGGGCATCCGCTTAGGATTGTGACCATCCCGGAGTACGATGGCCGATCGTCTTGGCAGTTTCCCCAGTCGGAGTCGACGAAGCATTTTAATGCATGGTTGTTGGCCGTGTATGTGAGGCCTAGGTCCGGAGTTGCTTTTAGATACCTTAAAACTCTCTTTGCCGCTGTCCAGTGAGTTTTGTTGTACCGGCTGCTAAACTGACCGAGACAACTGGCGGCGTGGCTGATGTCAGGTCGAGTGCTTTGGGCTAGATACGTTAAGCAGCCTATTAGCTCTCGATACGGGACGTTTGCTTCTAGTTCTTCCGTGTTCGGTTCGTTCGATAATTTGACGTGGCAATCCAGTGGAGTGTGAACTGGCTTGGCGTCACTCATGTTAAAACGTTGTAGCAGGTCGGCGATGTAATTGGGTTGTGTCAGTGTTACACCGTTTGGTTCTACCTTTATGTTTATGCCGAGGCAATAAGTGGCTTTACCGAGATCTTTGACCTCAAAACGTTTTGATAACTCCTTTCCTAAGTTTTGTATTAATTTGGAGTTCTTCGATGCGGCGAGGATGTCGTCGACATATATGGCGATAAGTATTGTGTCTCCCCCTCCGACTTTATGATACAGACATGGGTCGATCTTTGAAGGAACGGCTCCAAATTGAAGAAGAGCTTCTTGAAGTTTAGAGTGCCATTGCCGTCCAGCCTGTTTCAGTCCGTATAGGGACTTTTGGAGTGAGCAAACTTTATCTCCTGAGTGTATTTGGGACAACATTTCCTTGGCCTGCCCGGTAATTTTCGGATGTTTGTTAGATTCAATTATGTCCTGAAGGGTTTCCTTCAGATACTTCGGCTGTTCCATATAAATTTTTTCGTTGAGATTTCCGTTCAGGTATGCTGTGGCGATGTCGAATTGCCTAATCTCCATGCCGAATTGAGCCGATAGTGCTGCGATGAGTCGCACTGTACTTAGTCGTGCAACTGGAGCGAACGTTTCGTGGTAATGGATGCCGGGTTTTGAGAAAACCCTGAGCGACTAAACGTGCCTTGCGACGATCTAGTGTACCGTCTGAACCGTATTTGTTACGAAGTACTATCCTGCTGCCGATAGTTTTGACCCCTCTAGGACGATCGACCAATTTCCAAGTTTGGTTCTTTATTATGGATTCGATTTCGTCCATTATTGCCTTACGCCATTCTTCGGCGTGTTCACTTGACAATGCAACTTTTGCAGGGATTTCAATTGTTGGGGCACCTGAAGCAAAGAAAATATCCTCCGCGGCTCCAGCACTTTGAAATAGTTTGCGCGGTCGTCCTGGTAAACCTGTTCTGATAAGTCTTGGTCTTCCACGGCCTCTGGTTGGTCGTTGATCCTCTTCTGGTGTTTCATCAATTTCGTTTTCGCGAGTGATTTGAGGATCCGTGTCCGAGCAACTTAATGTCGGGTCGGAGAAAAATTCGATCTCTTCACGTTCGAGTTTGTTTTTACCTGTGACTTCGACTTCACGCGAGTGGGGTAAGAAATCGTCAAAAATGTTGGTGCAGCGAGGAAGTTCGTCCGATTGTTCCGCCAAGAATTTAACGTCTCTTGATAAGATTACTTTTCGTTCGGTCGGTAACCAGATGCGATATCCTTTGGTTTCGTCCGAGTGACCTATGAAATAACCTTCCGAACATCGTGATTGAAATTTGTTTATGCCGGGTTTGCGATTTAGGCAATATACTTTTGAACCAAAAATGCGAAGATGGCTCACGTCGGGTGCCTTTCCGTGCCAAATTTCGTACGGGGTTTTTCCTCGCAGACTTTTGCTAGGGCATCTATTACGTATATAATTTGCCGCGTTTATCGCTTCTGCCCAAAAAGACGGCGGAAGATTTGCGTCGATCAAAAGACATCTGGCTGTTTCTATTAAACTGCGATTTTACGCTCCGCGATTCCGTTTTGCTGCGGGTTGTACGGGACGGTGAGTCTGCGGGTAATTCCTCGCGATCTGAGGAAATGATCGAGTTTCGTGTTGACGAATTCCGTTCCGTTATCGGATTGGAGACATTTTACTTTTCGCGATTTTTGATTTTCCACGAGAGCGATGTATTCTTGCGTAGCTTTGAAAACTTCGTCTTTCGATTTTAGGAACCGAACTTCGCACCATCGCGAATGATCGTCAATAAATTCGACGAAATATTTCGATCCCGCATTCGATTCTGTTCGCATTGGGCCGCAAACGTCCGCGTGTACGATATCGAGAATGTTTGATACGCGCACTGACATCTTCGGGAATGGCGCGCGATTCATTTTCCCTTTTATACATATTTCGCACTCGGACGTGTCGCCCAAAGTTTTACGCGAAAGTCCTTTAATGGTTCCGTTCCGCACAGCTTCGCGAAGGTCCGCGAAATTTAAATGTCCCATTCTACGGTGCCACGATGACGTTTCGCTTTTCTTCATTGAACGCGATTCGACTGTTGTGTTCGCGGATTCGTCTCGCGCATGAACGATATAGAGTCCGTTTACTTTATTTGCCGTTAAAACTGTTTTTCCGGACGCGGTCAAAAGGTAGCTCCGCGATTGTCAAAAACGACTTTCATACCGTTTTCGGTTATTTTTCCGACGGAAAGAAGATTCTTGCGAAGATCGGGTACAAAATATGCCTTATTTAAAAATACCTTGTGAGTTGAACCGCGAACATCTGCGTCGAAAGATACCTTCCCTTCCGCGACGCTCGAGATTGCATCGTTGTTCGCCAAGTTTATCGTTACTCGTTTCGAGGAATCGCTGCTCTCGAATAAGGCCGGCCGCACACGCACGGGTGTCTGAATCTGAATTTCGGATCGATTACACGTTAATAAAGACACCGAACACGTTCAAAAATTTTCGTTTCGAATCATTTCATTGTCGCGCATGAAGGGTTTATATGATATTTTGAAATATTAATTTATCGGACTCGTATTTATTACGTAGGTAAGTATTATGATAAGGCACATCGAAAACAACGTCTTGTCTTTTTTTTTTATTATTTTCCGATAACAAATACGCAATGGCAGTTAGTTCTTCGTCATTCATCCCGATACGAAGGTCCGCTGTACGCTACTGAACTGCTTGAAGCCTATATTCATAATATAAACAACCGAACGTGTACTTTCGGTTGTTTATATTATGAATTTTTGAACGTGTTCGGTGTCTTTATTAACGTGTAATCGATCCGAAATTCAGATTCAGACACCCGTGCGTGTGCGGCCGGCCTAACTCGGGCTGTTTACAAAGATGGCTTGTGGCGCCGCTGTCCAGATAAAAATCGCTCCTTGATTCGGCGGCGGCGTCTTTGTCGGTAGCGGCCATCGAAAACTCGTCCTTGGAGTGCGTCGGTTGACTGCGGCATTGGTCGCTTTTATGACCGAAACGTTTGCATTTATTGCACCTTATCCTTTCCTTTCGTTTCCATGAGTCGGACCCTTTGTTCGATTGATTGTTTTGATGTCGCGGATTCTTTCCCGCAAAATAAGCTGTTGATGACGAAATTGGAACCTGCCGGTGTGCGTCATATTCTTCCACGATTTTAATTCGTAGAGCTTCCGGTTCGGGGAGTTCGTCACGTGATTCGATCGCGACGCGGAAATTTTCGTAGGATTCTGGTAAACTGTATAGCAATAGTATTACCAACACGTCTGGATTAATTTCGACGTCCAAATCTCTCAATCTGTCGATGACGTCGAAGAATTGTTCCACGTGTTCACGAACGTTATCTGATTCGGTTATTTTGTGTTGCGTGAGACGCTTTAGTAGAGCGGCCTTTTGGCCGGACCCTGGATTGATACGTAGCTTCAAGTTTTAACCATACATCTCGCGCCGTTGTGCAACCTTTTATCTGTTTTATTTCCGTGGAGCTAATTGATAGGATTATAGTCGATTTTGCTTTGTTATCGAATCTTGTCCACGTTTCGATATTGTCTTCGCTTGACGGGTCGTTCGTTCGGGCCGGTTTCTTCGTTTTTCCGGATACGAAATCCCACTCGTCGTTTTTGACGAGGAGGGCCTCCATGTGTATCTTCCACGTGTCGTAGTTATCTCGTCCGAGCTGTTCGATACGCATAACACTCGCGGAAGTCATGGTTTTTACGTCGGAAAAAGAAACACAAAAATAAAACAAAATTTGTTGGATCCGAAAACAAACGAGTTTATCACACGCTTCACTGCTTACGATACTGGGCTCAGAACCTGTTAGAGTTGACGCGATTTGGATTCGAGCGCGGGATTAAAACATCCGTCTCTGAAGAGCATTTATTCACAACTAAAACTAAAGATAACAAATCTGCTCGAGGTGGTGGATCGCTCCCCAGAATGGCGCCTCGCGGTAGTTGCGCTAACAGGCAGGAAACCGTATTTTTTGTTGATAAATTAAATCTTTAATAAATTCTTTAAATAAATAAAAATCCACGAATTATTTATCCACGAATTAAAAAAATTATTGAATCCCCACACTTTATAGGCAGGAAACCGTATTTTTTTGTTAATGAATAGAATTTTCAATAAATTTATTGAATAAATAAAAATCCACGAATTAATTATCCACGAAGTAATTATCCACGAATCAAAAAAATTTTTAAATTCCCACACTTTATAGGCAGGAAACCGTATTCTTTGTTAATAAAATAAATTTCCAATAAATTTAATAAATAAATAAAAATCCACGAATTAATTATCCACGAATTAAAAATATTTTTAAATCCTCACACTTTATAGGCAGGAAATCGTATTTTTTTTGGTAACAAATTAAATTTTTAATAGATTTATTAAATGAATAAAAATCCACGAATTAATTATCCACGAATCAAAAATATTTTTAAATCCACACACTTTATAGGCAGGAAACCGTATTTTTTGTTAATGAATTAAATTTTTAATAAATTCATTAAATAAATAAAAATCCACGAATTAATTATCCACGAATTAAAAATATTGCTAAATCCCCACACTTTATAGGCAGGAAACCGTATTTTTTTGTTAATAAATTAAATTTTCAATAAATTTATTCAATAAATAAAAATCCACGAATTAATTATCCACGAATTGAATATATTTTTAAAGCCCCACACTTGATAGGCAGGAAACCGTATTTTTTTGTTAATGAATTAAATTTTCAATAAATTTATTGAATAAATAAAAATCCACGAATTGATTATCCACGAATTAATTAACCACGAATTAAAAATATTTTTAAAATCCCCACACTTTATAGGCAAGAAACCGTATTTTTTTGTTAATAAATTGAATTTTTAATAAATTTATTAAATGAATAAAAATCCACGAATTAATTATCCACGGAATAATTATCCACGGATCAAAAATATTTTTAAATCCTCACACTTTATAGGCAGAAAACCGTATTTTTGTTGATAAATTAAATCTTTAATAAATTCATTAAATAAATAAAAATCCACGAATTATTTATCCACGAATTAAAAAAATTATTAAATCCCCACACTTTATAGGCAGGAAACCGTATTTTTTTGTTAATAAATTAAATTCTTAATAAATTCATTAAATAAATGAAAATCCACGAATTAAAAATCTTTTCATGTATGGAGCGGCATCAGAAACAAATAGCAACACTTTGTCATGTTTCACTCCATCTGGCCACAATAATAAAAGCGCACTGGTAAATAATTGGGCTATTGTCGAATTATTGGCTGATTCGAGTACTTCACTTGTTAATAAATACGTGTTGGAATGCTGGTGAGTTGATTGTAGAGTTCCAATAATTACGTTGGCTACGTAGCGGCCAAAAGCATCGGTTGTTTCGTCAATGGACACCCACAAATTTTTACCTTCCGTTTCTTTTCTAATTTTGTTCATCTTTTCCTGGAACACTACATCAATATAATTTTTTCGGAGGGTGGACTCACTTGGCACGTGTTCTTTGGTGTACTTTTCAAGGAATGCTTTTAGAGAAGAATTTTCCAATTTCCAAAGAGGAATGTTCGCATCCATCAGTGCTTTACATAAATCCAAAGAAAATTGGGATTGTCGATTGGATATAACGCCGAAATTCGGAAGCAGACACGTTTTTTTACTATCGCAATTTTTCGAAGCAGCATTTTTATGTTTCACTGTTGAAAGGTGCTGGGATACAAAATACTTCTTCTCAAAATTCACTTTACAGTCACATATTGTGCAGAATAACACAGAACCGTCACTTCTGAAAACGTCTTTACCGAATTCAAGTATTAATTTATTCAATTTTGTTTGCTCGGATGCTCTGACTTTAGGCATATTGGCTGGCGATAAGTTGAACCGAATGGGCGAATGGTGAAAAACAACTGAACGGAAATGGGTATTACGATATATTTATACCTATAGGTATCTGGTTTTAGGTTTTCCCATCAGTAACAGTTGTTGTATCAATTCCTAGAAAAAGGGAACTATCTCTTGTCTATGTACCAATCCTGCCTACCTAAGATCTTAGGGTTTCCCACTTTATACTATCATAAATTGTTCGAAATAGGCGAAATAAGTCATAAAATCCCATTTTAGGCAAAATAGACAGAAAATACGAAAATAGGCATTTTATGGCATTTTGCCTAACATCCGGGCTTTATATATAATAAATTGACTAAAAATTTAATTTATTAACAAAAAAATACTATTACAACTATATTCCATGCACTTTTCACAAAGCAAATTAATGATACAAAATGTGAGGCACGTGTGTCTCCTGACGAGGTCAAGTTCAAAATGGACGAGGGATGGTGCGTCGTGGTCGTTTCACCAACTCGCCCGATCACGAAGGGTGGGTGCGACTTGCGCCGTGGGGCGCGCGGCAAATTCAAATAATTCTAACAGCCCCCCTCGAGTTGAGAAACCTCGTTCACTAGGCTCCACGTAAACCACAGCTCTCCACACACCAATCATGCTTCACCCTCGGTAGCCCATTAGTGAAGACATCTGCGATCTGTCGTTCGGTTCCGACGTGACTCAGAGTGAGCTCCTTCGCTCTTAGTAGATCCCGAAGAAAATGATGCCTGATATCTATATGCTTACTCCTGGCATGGAATGTCGGATTTTCAGCTAATTTGATGGCGCTGTTATTATCACAATATATGCGAACTTCGGCTGCATCTCCAAGATGAAAGCGTCTGGGTTAATCTGCTTCGTATATTGTGTTGTGTTCTTTTATCAAGTGTCCGGATAGCGCTTTCTAAGAGCTGTGCCAGATAAATGTGAGGTTAATTAACCTTGTCGATTTATATTGTCCACAAGGGCAGTTCCCTTAATACATTTAAAAAAAAACGAGGGCAACAAACTGATTCAAGGTTGGACTCTACGTAGTTATATAACTCCAATACGCCAAATAGTGTCGTCATGTCAATATCCACTAAACAACATCTCACACTTCATAGCAGACCCACTGAAACATGTGATCGGGAGAAATCCTTACTTCGTAAAGAACTCATACGACTTAAAACTAACACTCAATGATATTATTTTACAGCCCGATGACATATTGTACTCACTCGACGTCACATCTCTATATACAAACATACCAAATGAGATATCACCGCCCTCATCCAAAAAGATTGGCATAGATTGAAAGACTTCACCACGTTACCGTTGGTAGAATACGCAGAAACGACAATGTACATTCTCAGCACGAATTATTTCAAATTTGAAGGCCGTTTTTTCCAACAAATAAACGGGCTTGCAATGGGAAACCCACTATCGAGTTCAATAGCACAGATAACCATGGAAAATCTTGAGGAAACCATATTGCCACGTTGTCCACCGATTACACTATATAAAAGATACGTCGACGACAAATTACTTATCACAACAGAAGATAACATATGAACAATTCTTGAAAAATTCAATAGATACCACAGCAGGTTACAGTTCACGTTGGAAACAGAGAGGGATAACTTTATAGATTTCTTAGATATGACGATAATCAGAAGCAACCGAGAACTCGTTACCAAACTATATGGGAAAAGCACAGCCTCGCGAAGGATGATTAATTATTGTTCATCACACCACCCGACATATAAGAGAGCCATAGTTAGTGGGTATGTAGACAGAGCCTTGAAACTTACCTCAACCCAATATAGGCCGGACATTTTAGAGGATGTCACAAAAAGACTGCTTGACAATAAATACCCCATAGAGATGATACATACGACCATCAGAAGACAGACACCCATGATGTATAATGGCGATGAATAACGCGAACGTAACACACATTCACTGACAACCTGATATGAAGTACGTAACTCTACCATATATATACCCGACTTATTGCATAAAATACAAAATATCCTTAGGAACAATAACATTTAGGTGGCACACAAACCTTACAACCAGATTAAGATGTTATACATGACAATCTAAGCACCGCTACCAATAACACAAATATCAGGAGTGATCTACAGCATTCCATGTGGAGGGTGTAATAAGCAGTACATAGGGCAGGCGATACAACGTTTGGGTGATAGATTGAAAGGCCACAAATATTCGAAAAAGGTTGTAACAGCTCTGAATGAACATCACAAAGAAACGAAACATGACTTTGATTATGACAACACACGTATCCTCGCCGAAGAAACCCGGCATAAAGTTAGGGTAATATTGGAAGCTATTAAAATTCAACGTAGTATCGAGAACACAGTCAACGATAGATCAGATATAGATTGCCTAAGTCATTGGTATGTGCACCTTATTAATTCAAACCGAAATTTGGGAGAACATAGAAACATACAGAACATAGACAACGAACGCACACAGTGACACACATTACCTGACGACCGATGACACACACGAATAGCGCGCGAAACACGACAATCGGATTCTGATTAGGTCGGTTGAAGCAGTGACATCCTCTCCGCTTCCTCCTGATGTTGGAACCTGATCTGTGGTATATTAACAATCGTATTGTTTAACAGTAGTTCAACAGTTATTGGGGTAAGTCTTATACATTAATTGATTACTGGTTATATATTAAATTAACAAATAATACGATATAGACAGTTGGTGGAACTTTCAATAAAACTTCCCCAATCATGGATTGGGAGGAAGGGGAGAGAAACGATCCCCCTGACCGCGATTTTAATGATAGATTAATATCTAAATTGACGCCAAAGTCCAGAAAAACATATATCTCCTTGGTGGTGGGATCTGAAACCCAACAGAAAAATAACATATTCTACAGCTGAGACGATCGCGTTAATACGCGAACTCGATAACATTCCCTTATCATTAGATGAAAACGACGAACTGAGTGAAGAAATTTCAAATTTGGAAGATAGAATCGAAGAGGTTGAAGAGAAAAATACTACCAATATCAAACCAGTTAATCCAGCTCCTACAAATGAAAAAACTAACAAGGGGTCATTTATATATTCAATCACTGATACGGGTCCCTGTCTGATAATCGGGGAAGGCCAAAATTCCCATAACATGGGTAACATACTTCCAATGAATTTAGGTAAAAAATTGATTGCTGCAGGGGTTTCGGGTATTAAAAATATTAATAAAAAAGGGAAAAACAAAATTGCATTAGAATTTGTTTCGGCAGCAGCAGCAAATGAATTTTCTACAAACATTCCCTGGACCCAAGATGAAAACACAAAGGTCTTTATACCCAACGGATTGCTAACGAGCAAAAGGGTGATATCGAATATTGATTCGGATATCACCCCAAAGGATATAATTAACCACGCAGACTCAAAAGTTCAAATTGTCGATGGAAAGGAACTAAATCGAAGAACGAAAGAGGAAAGAGTAATTAAATATGTTCCATCAAACGCATGGGTAGTTACATTCGAAGGGAAAAATATTCCAGTTAGAAAAGGCCTTTGGGGTTGTTCACTTTCGTGATACGTAACATTATATATCGGTTCTGTCACGCAATGCTTTAATTGCTTGAAATATGGGCAAACCAAAAATAACTGTAATAGCATGAAAAGATGTAAAAATTGTGCAAATAATCACGAAGAGGACACCTGTGATAAGATATCAAATCCTATCTGCATATTTTGTTCGGAGTCCCATCAATCAACAAACAGAATATGTCCGGGATACGATAGACAAAAACAAATACTTAAATTAATAGCTTTTCTTGTAGGACGTTTTTGCATTAATCAACGATACTTTGTGACGCTTTCCTGCTCGGTCGCCTCTTTTATGACGCGACCCCCTCTTTACGGGCCCCTATTCGGATGCCAGGCGGGTAAAGCTGAACAACAAAACTCTGTTCCTATACGGTTGTGCTATCTGGCGGATGCGCGCGTTAATGTCACCGACTCCAAGGTCGTACTACAGGATGTAAATATGACTACCGCAGCTTCGTTCGGGGATATTTTCTCGGACGCCACCTGATTTTAAGTGGTATGGTCCACTTGCGCCGGGGTACACTACAGTCAGAGAAAGATGAATTCCAGGGGTCGGTATTCACCAGGAGAAGAAAATTCCCCAAAAAGATAAATCGATTGAAGGTGTTCGAAATCGACTAAGTGTCCGGCGTAAAAATACTAAAAACTACTATTTACAATTTAGTCACGCTATTTACAATTTATCCCACGACGGTAGCGATCATACATCTAAAAAGCCAGTACCAGAGGGTTCATAGATTCACCAGCGGAAACTTACTTCGCCTGATAATCGATAGCGAATAGTGAATAGCGAATAGCGAATAGCGGATAGCGGATAGCGAATAGCGAATAGCGGATAGCGGATAGCGAATAGCTAATAGCGGATAGCGGCTAGTGAATAGCAAATAGCGGATAGTGAATAGCGAATAGCGGATAGCGGATAGTGAATAGCGAATAGTGAATTGCAGCTTGCTATCAATCTATAATGGTGGTCCTTTCGGTTCGTGCAATCTAACTATCCCACTCTTTATCGGTTCAGGGAACCCAAGTGACCGCTATTGAAACTCGTCACTCTATTCTTCCGGATGGTGCCCACTATGGGTGCACGTTATTGAAACTCCACAATCAAATGGCCACTCCTCCGGGAGAAATTTGTCACCCTAACATACAATTACCCGGCGACAATATCACGCCCAATACAAGTGACCGCTATTGAAACTCGTAACTCTATCCTTCCGGACGGTGCCCACTATGACTGCACGTTATTGAAACTCCACAATCAAATAGCCACTCCTCCGGGAGAAGTCCGTTAGACTCACGGTGCACAAGTAACCGTAGAAATAATATGGCAACGGAACGGGTACTTACTGCGGGTTTCGCTATACCACGGTTTCGCCTCACTCACGCACGGTTCACGTATTCACAGGCAGGATATCTCTCGAGGATATCACTCGTGGATATCTCTCCCTTTATTCCGCGGAACGCGATAAATTTATATACAACCTGTACCGCAGCTCTGAGGCGGGTCTACTTCTATTAACCGGCTGGTACTGCCGTGCATTGCGATGTATCATTTCCTAACAATCACAAAGCTAAACCATATATCTCGGTGCCCTCGACTTCTTGGTCCGACGGTACCACCTCCCTCCGGCTCGTCGACGATAAGGGTTATTCCTGCACTGCGACTTCAGCGCCACCCATCGGTCGGACCGACAATCTGGAGACTACTAGATGTCGCTCCACATTGTCCGCCGCTCTTCTTGTCAGTATCGGTTCGCTAATTATTCTAGTAACGTCGCGTGATTTCAGAACGCATCGTTACAACTTAATATAATGATTCATTGGTAAACCGGGTATACGTCCGTTCTTGTAAGTTGGTACGCTGAAAAGGAAAAGATACGTGGCTACGTTTCGTCGAGATCGCACTCAACATCCTCAGGTCGTCTTGAAGTTTTCGTTCGTTGACGGAAACTGATCGAGATTTCCATGGTTACAGGGACCCTATGTTTGAGTTCACTCGTAAAACTTCGCAAGCGATATACCACTTGCAACGGTGTGAGGGATGTCGTAACTTGATACGAATCGCCAATAATTGAAAGCTAATTCGGTCACGTGATTGTTATTGTGTGGAGTATCATAACCTCATTCACGATATAAATATTCCGGTTATTTCTTTGAAACGAAATAGTGAAATGTTTTCACTATTTATTATCAGTTTTATTTTCGATCCATCGGTCGTACACATTTACATGACACGAGTCTCAGATAAAAAGCGCCGGTACAGAAAAATATTCTTTCAACTGATTACAGAATGACCAATTTTATGTTGCGAACGATATTCGACGAATATTAAACAAGGTTGGTCATAACTCCAAAACTTTTTCGTTGCTGAACGCATTTCGTGTTGGTAATAAGGACGAAAAGTAAGTAAAAAGTACTAATGTCTAAATTTCTATGAAAGTTTATTTCACTTATATTTTAGATTTGGCAAGACATGCATATTAAAATAATATAGAAAGAAGTGGAGATATGAAAATATGCTAAAGGAACAGGTGGAGGTGTTACTACAGAGATCACATAGAGTCAAACTGAAACAAATGTCCTCACTTTTATTAACAAAGTATTTACAGTTGTACATACTGCAGTACATAAATCAGCTTTAAATTTTGTAAGAATAATTACAGCTCTCGATATATTGTTATAAATACATTGTTTTAGGATATAACAATCTATTAGGATAGTGCCAATCCCATTCTTCGTAGAAATGGTTGCGATCTTCTAAGACAAAAAAAATGAATCGATTGTGAAGCA
>JAIFOV010000584.1:0-84592 GCA_020654155.1 Novius pumilus | reverse complement strand
TGTTTTAACCAAACAACAAACAGATGTGATTATGATAATGGTAGTGGGGTGAGTCCTTATCGTCGCTTGACATTTCAAAATGACCAATTTTTATAATTTAGATACCTGTCCATCTATTGGTCAAGCTTTATTTCCAAACTATAATAATTGTTCGGAATATTACCAATGCATGCAATTTGACCAATGGAAACTTAAGCTTTCTTGCCCCGATGGACAATGGTTCAATTTCTATGCGAATAAATGTGACTCCATGAAAAATACTCCACATTCACAAGGATGTCGCGGTAAATTTGTCAAGCAAAATAGTTGTTTACGTTTCCTAACAATTATCCTGATTTATATACAGATGATCGATGTTTGGAAGAAATTGACATGGTACCTGTTGATGGAGATGAGACAAAATTCTTCAGATGTCGCAGGGGTTACGCGTTTATTCAATCTTGCTGCAATAGTGTTCGACCGGGAAGAAGGTGTTACTTTAATACCAAGACAAATCTGTGTGCTGTTGGTGATTAGTAAACCTTTTCTCATATTTAGAACACTTTCTGGAGGAAACAACTCATTCAAAGCTGTGAGAATGAATATACATATTTGTAATTTGAAATGCATTCACCAAACATTATGTACAGAATGTTTCAGACTACTTAACTGTTAGACATTTATGGGTGACTATAGCACAATCTTGATGAAATAGCGTATAATAGGATTTGAGAAAGTGGTCTATAATTCTATAATATTTCCGAGTTGGCTTAACGTCCGATGCTATCGGAAGTAGATAGTGGGTTAATTTTTTTTATATGTTTCTATACTATTTCAGATCAATGGATTTGTGGATCGTTTGACCAAAAAATACTCTCCCATCTCTTTGCTTTCCCAAATTATTAGTTTCTCTTCAAATGTTTAATAAAAAAATGCTCTTAGCTATTTTTGACTATCCCAGGTATATTGGCATGAATAACTCCAATTTCAAAGTATTTTGAACGCATTGCTTTATGAAAAAAGTTAGCATAATTTCTTGATACAGGCTGTTCGGAAACTCAGATAATTGAGAAAGACAAAACGACGATGTTTTCAAACAGTAACATCAATTTTTGTTCCATTTTAATGAAATAATCAAAAAATAGAGGTTGGTTTACTATGAATCAAACTTTCTGGAGACGGAAAATGAGTTCAATCATATATCATTCAATGCGGATTATTAAAAATCCATATATCAAAATTTTATCCCCGAAATAATGGAAAATTTTATCATATAATTGATGAAAATCGATGAAATTTTTAGGTGCTTATTCAAAAATGGTGATTGAAACAAATTCTTTAACTCTCTCTCTTTAGTCGTTAGCTTCATGTTTGAAGCGTCGTGATCTCATGTTTGTCTCATCTTATGTTTCCAGCAGTTCTCCTTCAATCCTTTCTTTCTGCCGTACTTCTAAGGTGCTCCAAATGGGCCACTATGCCTTCCAACTAGCAAGGTCGTCGCATTAACGCGTGCTGGTTTCATGTTTCGAGATTTATTGGTGTCGAACTTCAAAATTGGACCAAAAAAGAGGGTGCAACGATAACGGAGGATACACATGTACCTGTTTTCTAGTGCAGCGATGCCAGAATGAGAAATTAGAGCAGATGAAAGAATTTTTCACATTTCTTTTCGCTTTTAGACGAGTTTCGATAAATCAAGTTATACTTCTTCGTTTCCAAATCTGTTTAAGTACGCGACGTCTAATGACAGTTTTTCATTGGTATATCATAAACTTCCGTTTAAGTATTGGCTAAAATATAAAAATAAATATGACATTCAATAAGTGCGAAATAATTGAATACTTCATATAAAACACTGTACTCAACCCTTTTATATATTTTTGGGCGTAATTCAAAACTATTGCTTAAAGATGTTTGCAAGTTTCGAAAACAGAAACTCCGTCTCTATTCTATGTCAGCGACCTTGAAGTCACAAATTATTGTTCTGTTCTCCGAAACTACCCTGTCACCGAAAAATATTCTAAAAGGCCAATGAATTAGGAAGTAGGTAGAAAAAAGGAAAGGTGAATGCCATGAAGCTTTGTCCTAAATTATTCTACATATCTTATTCCTTATGAAATTGCCGTCGTTGAATTATCATTAATCTTGGCATATCTGATGTGCAACCCCAAAAAATCGTTAGGGACAAGGGCTATAAGTAAATGGAAGGTAGATTAATTTTTATGTATTTGCCTTGCAAAATTTGTGACTCATTCAACTTCGATATTAATTTTTAGTGTTACGATGAACAATCAAGTTGCACACTTAGTAGCAATACTGGCAATCGAATTCCATAATTTTTGCGCATGTCGTCAAGCAACTTTGAAATTTCAATTGCAAAAACTCGCCAAAATTGTGAAACGAGACACTGCCTGGTGAGATTAAATTTAACTACCAGTAAGGTTGCATATGGTACATTATCTAATCAAAATTTCGACTCTAACCAGATTCGTAAATTGTGCCTCAGTATTTATGAGAATATATTTTCAATTTATTTACAACTTTATTAAATTAGGAATTCTCAAAGCTTTGAACCATTTGTCGATTTATATAGTTTCATTATTTTGCAACAAATGTTACATAATCTAGATTTCAGTTTGCCCATAAAATAAATAAACGCGATTGAAAATACAGTTTTGATGATTTAATTTCGCTTGTTCGCGAAATCGTTCTGAATCAGGTAGCATAGGATCAAAGGGATACTTATGGGCTATGTGGTATATATTTGAACAAATAACTTGTCGAATGTTTATAATCTTGGTTGTCGTTAAATGATTTGTTTTTTATTTTGGTTCTAATAGCAGAAACTTGTTGTTTCACTTTTCATCCTTATAGTTTCGTTTTATTTTCGTTATAATAGAAGGTCAAAAAGTACTGAAAATTTGTCCCAGAATGTTCTTATTTTTATTGTTATTTATCATTTCACATAATTTTTTATTTTAATGGAATGTTAAATTTATCCGTAGTTTTGTTGTAACGAAAACTGATATTTAATTTGAAATGATCATATCGAATATGGGCATATCTAAATTGGCAAATCTTACTGCCGATATAAAGATATGGACAAAATTAATAGGTAAAATATAAATTGAAAAACATCGTGAAACTTCGAAAATTATTGAGTTAGAAAAAGGAAATTGATCAAAAAGGATATGAAGATTAGAGTTTTAAAATATATAAAAAAATAAAGTACAACACTGTTCCCAATTTTCATTTATAATCTTCCTATCAAGATCAAATGTCCTTCGATAGATCTTTTGTTACTTAAACCCCACTTCCGGTCTTGAATGATATATTAAATTTTTGTAACAGGTTTTCCTCCTATCCTATCTATCTATCTATTTTGAATTAAATGATAATTTCATCGTGAAAGTAAATTTTTCGTCAAACATTTAATATTTTTCTTCGTTATAACAAAAGTACGGATAAGATTCACACTTCATTAAGATTGATAAGTAAAAACAATAATAACAACATCCTGGAACAGATTTTCAGCACTTTTCGACCTTTTATTATAATGAAAATAGAACGAAACTATAAGAATGACAAGTGAAACGGCAATTTTCTTCATTAGAACCAAAATAAAGAACAAATCATTCATAATAACCAAGATGATAAACATTTGAGAAGCTATTTGCTTCAAATATATACCACTCATTGATCCCTTTGATTACCTGATTCAGAAGATTCAGGAACAAGGAAAATTAATGATCTTTCAGTCGTGTTCACAAACATTTTTTGTCCTATATTATGTGGATAAATGTAATCTAGATAACATAACGTCATAACATATGTAATCTGAATTACATACATTTTGCGAAATAATGACCTATATAAATCAACAAATGGTTCACGGCTTTGAGAGTTCCTAATTCAATAACGATTAATAAACAAATTTCACTCTGTCCAAATGCGGTCATTTTGACGATTTTTACTTTTCACCTAATCAACGAACAGTTTCTCCAGAAATCAGATGAGTACAAACTATAAACGCATTACTATATTTTCTTTGCGTGTTTCACATCGAAGGAATGCACTTTACAAATATTCCATTTGCTCATATTTCTAGATGATGATGTTTTCAATTCAAAATTCACTAATGAGTTAAAACTACATGTTTCTTCCTATGATCGCAAGAAATTTTTTCCGTATCTTTATAGAAGCCGTCTAGGGTTTCAGTTTCGTTGTACCCTCTTCCTTTGAAGTATTCCAGAAAAACCGACAACGAAGCCATCCTCGGCCAATGCTGGTGACGTTATATATCGCTCGTCACCTGACGATAACACACCTTGACTTCTCTGCTACCCTGAAGATATTCGAATACGATTATGAGTACAAAGGTTTATCCTTATTGTTTGTTGTAAAATACGAAATTTGATCATATTAACAGACACGGATTTTCATTTATATGGTTTTCATTACTTTAATTCACCATTTCGGTGTATCTATACAAAAAATACGGCCAAAAAATGTCATTATAATCGTATTAAATTCCATGGATAGATTTGGCATCGCTGTTTCGCACAGCAGAAGACCTTTTCGTTGATTTTCAGTATCGAAATTTATGAGATGTTGGTCCCATGCTGGGCCATTATGTAAACCTTCATAATGTTGTCTTACCCATAAACTGCTTAATCTGTTCCAGCCATCGTTTTGGAGGACGTCCTCTAGGCCGTGTACCCTCTACTTTTCCTTGGACCATGAGTTTTTCGAGATTATCATCCTTCCTCCTACTGACATGTCCAAAATACTTTAGAACCAGTTGTTTGATTTTAGTTGACAATCTGACTTGGATGTTAAGTTCTTCTAGTATGGATGCGTTAGTTCTACGGGCTGTCCAGAGAATCCTCAGTAGTCTTCTCCAGACCCACATCTCAAACGCATCCAACTTGGCGATATCAGTGGCTTTTAAGGTCCATGATTCTGCTGCATATAGCGCAATTGGAAAAACGAGGGTGTTTACTAATTGGCATTTTGTTATGATTGTTATATGCCGATCTTTCCAAATTTTGTTGAGTTTGGCCATAGCCGCTTTGGCGAGGGCTATCCTTCTTCTGATTTCTTGACTCGATCCGCCATTTCTGCTGATGTGGGCACCTAGATAGAATATTTCTTCTACGTTCTCCATGTCTTGGATACTAGGCATTTCTTCCATGCTTTGCGTGCGATTTATTAGCATAAGTTTCGTTTTCTGCCGATTCAATTGTAGACCAAACTCCAAGCTCACTCTCTCTACTCGCTCAATAAGACTAGACATTTCCAGCTCGTCTTTGGCGATGAGTGTTGTGTCATCAGCGTAGCGGAGATTATCTATCCTTCTGCCGCCTATGATATTTCCTCCTTCCTAGCCGTCCAAGGCTTTCCTTATGATGTATTCTCCATATACGTTAAACAACAAGGGTGACAGAATACATCCCTGTCGTACACCACGTTCCACGTTGAAAGGTTCAGAGGATCTTCCATCCACTTTTATTAGTGTTCTGTTTTTATTATATAATTCCTTTAGTAGATAAACCAGATGTCGTGGAGTCCCCATCTGCAACAGGACATCCCATAGTCGCATCCAGTTTACACAATCAAAAGCCTTACTGTAGTCCAGGAAACATAAGTATACAATTTTGCCATATTCTCTTGTTTTTTCAATGATTTGCCGCACATTCATGATCTGGTCTCTCGTACCCTTTCCTCTCACAAAACCAGCCTGTTCTTGTGGTATTTGCCATTCTAAATAGTTTCTAAGTCTCTGTAACAAGTTCCTGAGCATGACTTTACTTGGATGAGAGATCAATGCTATAGTTCTATAATTATTGCATTTTTTACTGGATCCTTTTTTATGCAGCGGTATGAGAGTGGAGGTGCACCAGTCGGTTGGCCACTGTCCTGTCTGCCAGACCCTGTTACAAATTTTCAACAAGCTTTGTGATAGTGATGTATGAATATGTATTGAAAAATGACTCGTAAAATAAACGCGTCACTATTGCGTTCATTTGGGAGACGTGTCGCAATAAGATTTAATGATCACGGATCACTCACATTAATACTGAATTTTAACATGTATGCATAACTATGTAAATCAGACAGAGCGTGCATTTGGGATTCGATATTATCTTGGATGACTAGTAATTGAGGGTTGAATCTTTATTTTCAAAAAGTGAATGTTGATGATTCAACGAATCAATATATACGTTACATATGACCATTTAATCGAGATTCTATTTTAGTAATATATTTATATCTTGAATGAACGAATGAATCCTATGTGGTAGTCTGCATATGAAAGCGATGTTTCACTTTTCTTAAAAAAACAGTTACCATCTTGAAAAAATGAACAAAAATATCATATAAAATTGAAAGGGTGCTATAAGAAACTTATTTAAATCCTTATTAAGGCACTCTAATTGATGTAAATTGTATTTTATGGAAAGAAGCTTTGCTGCTGTCACCTTTCAATCTGTTCCAAAGGATCGTGGATTCGGCTAGCACCGTTAAACAACTGTGCAGTTAGCACTGAGCTAGATGGAGCCACCACGAATATTGACAAGCAATTGACTCCAAAGTTTCGTATTTACTTGGCACCACTCCATCTGGAATTTTCCTTGAAATATTCTCAACATCTCTACTCATTGAGATGTTTGGTTACATATTTTCGACATTGCTTTCATTATCATTTATTTGATCCTGTAACGATGTAAACTTAACACGTTTTTTCGCGGGAAATTCGATATCTTAATGAATATTACAATACTTAAAAACAAATTGAAATCGTCTATGAATTTATAAAGTTCAGGACGAAACAGATAACTTTATCGAATGTGTAAATAAAATGTAAAAATAATCGATCTAAAGGGGCAGAAAATATGCTTGAATTTGTCTGCGCGAGTTGAAAACGATCCTTGCTGAACTGCTATCTCGTGCTGTTGCATTCAACCTTGCGACCTCCGATATAACATCTGATCTGAATCGGATTTGTAATTTCAATTAAATGTTCCGACTTATCGGAATCGGACATCCGTTACATCCCTTAGATCTTAATTATCTAATTTTTCAGTTTCAGTTATTCGTCAACTGAGAAACCTCCTTTCAAACGATTTACAAAGGAGGAAGGTGAAATTTCTGACCGTGACGATTATTCAAAAAGAGTAGAATTTACAAACGACAAACCAATTGTAACTGACACAAATATGTTCCACGTCTGGGCCCCTTTGGAAAACCAGAGAAACATGATTGAAGAAAAAGGAATCACAGAAAAGAATCCAATGTCACAGAAACACGAAGATGAACAAAAATAAATCATTATACTTCAAAGATAATGAAAGCACCAATTACAAAAGAAAAAATGGAGACAGACGTGATTGATCTAACAGAATTTAAAAAGATCAATCCACAGTAACTGAAACAAAGCCATTCAGCGTTCTTGAATTTGTAAGGAACCAAGCTAAGCGGTGGGAGGAGAAAAATCATGGAGAAAAATTCAGCAATAAATGAACCTAAAGAGGAATCAAAAATTAATCATCAACCCTCAAAACAACAAAGACAACTAAAACACAAAATAAAAAGAAAAAGTGGAGAAGAGAGAGTGGAGAAAGAAAAACGAAAAAGAGAAAGTGGAGAAAGAAAAAGGAGAAAGAAAAACAGATAACGAAAAAATGGAGAAAGAAAAACAGATAAAGAAAAAATGGAGAAAGAGAAAGTCGAGAAAGAAAGAATAGTGAAAGAAAAAGAGGAAAAGAAAAAGCGGAAAAGAAAAAGTGGCGAAAGAAGAAAATCAGAATTCAGAAAACAGGAAAGAAACGAAACAAACTACTCCTGTGGAACGGAAAAAGAAAAGACAAATCCACAGATAAATCGAAGGAAACAAATGAAGTAGGATTCGTTGCTAAGCGTGGAAGGAGAATGAGTACGAGGATTGCAAATATAAAAGAGGCAGTGAGTGCTGGAAAAAAGAAAGATAATGAGGATTCTGAACATAAGGAGATCAAGCCTATGGAATCTGAGGAGGTCCAGGATACTGAGCCTGCGGTTAACATACCGGCTGTCTGCATTATTTCACAAACAGTATTGAAGGAAGCTCAGGTAATATTCCACTATTTCGCTAATATTTGTTTCAGTGTGTGCATATGTTAGCGCTTGTTAATGTGAATAACATCAGCATCATAAATGAATAAGACATTGTCACAATATGTTAGTATAGAAATTTTTTCCAACCGAACTTGGCGGGAAAAAGGACCCTCTTTTGCAATAAAAAAGGAGTCAGATGACGCGACTATCTTTTAGAGGTGTTCCTCAAATACTGCGAGCAATCTTTTGCTAGAAGATCGCGAAACTCTAGGACCTCTCGTAATTCAAAAAGAAAAAATAGGGTGTCGCGAATCGATTTTGGTCAGCTAACGCTCGCTCCTAAGAAATTCGGAATACCTTTTTCGACCATGCAATTAATGCGGCTTTTCTTTCCTCTCGACGGACGTAGAATCTACCGATTTTCCCCAAAAAATTCCGACAGGGAAACGTCCTGCTCGAAAAACTTTCAATGTCGTAATATCTTCGTTATTAAGTCGACCATCGAATTACCACTTACACGAAAATTTAAAAGAAAAAATTATTTTAAATCGCCCGAAGAACCTAAGGCCGTAGGAATAGTCGTTTCCGAAAAAAACCACAAAAGTCGACGATCTTTTTTTAATTTCCCCTTGTGTGTACGACCATTTCCGGACATTTCCGAATGATTCGTTCGATCGGTCGAACGGAATAAGAACGATAAATTTCGAATATTCACCTATCGATCGTGTACGGATGGATCGTTATTTCGGGTTCACTTCACAATTATTTCCGTTTCAGTATGGTCAAATTGAGCATCTTGACGATGAGTCGCAGTAGCCGCGGCGATACGTCGCACAGTGGTAGGAAATAGCCTAAAAACGGAAAAAAATACAAGGATGCTCCATTTTTTCGAAAATATTCGTGATGAAGATAAATCTCTAGAGTATCTGATTTGCTGAATCGATCTAGACAATTTCCAAACAGAAAGTATAAACAGTTTTAAAGACTAAGTTGTATGTCTATACCGTCTACTGATTGTTGGAATGTTGATTGGATAAAACATGATTGAGTGCGATCAATCGGAAATCGGAATATCGTACAATTCATAAACCGAAGGCATATATTCTATTGGATAAAAATCATCTAAATAAGTAATTTTTTCCGATTATAAAATTTGGGAAATATTGGCTCTACCCAATGAATAAAATTTGATTTCACTTGCTACGAATAATTGGCTTGGCATCTGTAAGAAAATAATATAACCAAATGAGAATGATGATACTGTTGATGACAATATGACAATATCATTAGTTACCATAATGTGGCACAATTTATATCGTATCTAATTTATACCGTGCTGGTCCAAATTATGGCATAAATTCATTTCTAGTAAAACAAATTTTTGAGAAATTTGGTTTAGAGTTTGCTGAATTTCAATGTACTGCAGAAAATTTTTCGTTAGAAAACCCTATCACTAGGTCAGCCTCAAACATTTCCTGAATAGGAAAAAGGGAAACTTGTAGTACCTCTTTGGAAAGGTCTTTCAATATTCTATTGAGGAGTGCGGAAGATATCGAAAACCGAATGATTTTGGTCGTAAGTTATTTGAGACCCGTGCGAAGAGACGTAATAAAATCTGAAAATATTCATCGAAAAATGGTATGGGGAACACGGGCGGTCGCTGGCGGAAACCAAATGTGAAGGAGTTAAAGAACAATCTGTTTCCTATTGGAAATTCATAGAAGTGGACTGGAGACTGTTGGAGCTTTTTTTAAATAAAAAGTCGAAAATTAAAATCACAAAAAGTTATCAATATTTTCGCGGATGATTCAGACTTATTTTTGACTCAATTGCCGTATTCAAAGTAACTGAAGAATGTTGCAAGACCACTGAATGGGTTAATTAAATTTTCGGAACAAACTAAACACCCTTCATGATGTTGATTTGTTGCTATTCCAAATCCTCAGTTCCTTCATTTTTCACCTTTCAACACGCGCAAATGGGTCCACCAATTTTTCAACGTAAAATCATTCTTATGTATGAATTCTCAAGACAGTAACCTATCAGAATCGAACATGCGATCAAAAAAATCTCGCATTAAAAAAAAAAGATTTTTTTCCGCGTTTCGACCACTGTGCGTCGCACAGTGGTAGGAAATAGCCTAAAAACGGAAAAATACAAGGATGCTCCATTTTTTCGAAAATATTCGTGATGAAGATAAATCTCAGAGTATCTGATTCGCTGAATCGATCTAGACAATTTCAAACAAAAGTATAAACAGTTTTAGACTAAGCTGTATGTGTATACCGTCTACTGATTGTTGGAATGTTGATTAGATAAAACATGATTGTTGGTGAGTGCGATCCATCGGAAAGCGGAATATCGTACAATTCATAAACCAAAGGCATATATTCTATTGGATAGAAATCATCTAAATAAGTAATTTTTCCGATTATAAAATTTGGGAAATGTTGGCTCTACCCAAAGAATAAAATTTAATTTCACTTGCTACGAATAATTGGGTCGGCATCTGTAAGAAAAATATAACCAAATGAGAATGATGATACTGTTGATGAGAATATGACAATATCATTAGTTACCATAATGTATAATTTATATCGTATCTAATTTATACCGTTGGTCCAAATTATGGCATAAATTTATTTCTGCAGTAAAAACAAATTTTTGGAAATCTGGTTTAGAGTTTGCTGAATTTCAATGTACTGCAGAAAATTTTCGTTCGAAAACCCTATCACTAGGTCAGCCTCAAAATTTCCTGAATAGAAAAAGGGAAACTTATAGTACCTCTTTGGAAAGGTCTTTCAATATTCTATTGAGAGGTGCGGAAGATATCGAAAACCGAATGATTTTGGTAGTAAGTTATTTGAGACCTGCGCGAACAGACGTAATAAAATCTGAAAATATTCATTGAAAATGGTATGGGGAACACGGGCGGTCGCTGGCGGAAACCAAATGTGAAGGAGTTAAAGAACAATCTGTTTCCTATTGGAAATTCATAGAAGTGGACTGAGACTGTTGAGCTTTTTTTAAATAAAAAAGTCGGAAATTAAAATCACAAAAGTTATCAATATTTTCGTGATGATTCAGACTTATTTTTGACTCAATTGCCGTACTCAAAGTAACTGAAGAATGTTGCAAGACCATTGAATGGGTTAATTAAATTTTCGGAACAAACTGAACACCCTTCATGATGTTGATTTGTTGCTATTCTAAATCCTGAGTTCCTTCATTTTTCACCTTTCAACACGCGCAAATGGGTCTACCAATTTTTCAATGTAAAATCATTCTTATGTATGAATTCTCAAGACAGGAGCCTATCAGAATCGAACATGCGATCAAAAAATCTCGCATTAAAAAGATTTTTGTCCGCGTTTCGACCACTGTGCGTTCGTTGCGTCAAGTAATGACGAGTTCGAAACTTTTTTTCAATCCTCCTGAAAATAGTATTTTCCATATCTCCAATGGAAATATAAATGTTACGTTATTATTATTATTTTTATTATTATTGTAATGGTGTTATTATTATTTTTATTATCATTGTGGTCGTGTTAATGTGGTGATGATGGTAGTTGCGATTCATCGAGAAAGACAAACACTTTTCATTCATGCAGTTACATAACCTCAGCAACGATTTAGTTTGATTCTTTTTCGACTCGTTTGTCGTTTGCAGATTTGATAATTTCACATTAAGAACATCGAAAGGCAACGTATATGACAACACCAAACTACGTTATCCACACTTTCCAACCGTATATCATCGCTTGGTTGAGCACAGCCAAAATAGTAAAAAAAAACGATTTTAAAATGAAAAATTAACAGATGTCGATTCCATTTATAAAAAATAATATTATAGAAAGACAAAAGTATAAACGAAAAATACATTTCTTCTTAATGGAGTTATATTATCAATGAAACAAGACTTACTCCTTAATAAGTATTGCTCGTAGTATAAAAAAATAAATCAAAACGAAATTACTTTCAATATAAATACTTGAAAAGAAATCGAAATTTAGTAACGCATTTTCAGAAACATCATATATCAATCGAGCTCTAAAGAGATCGGCGCATAGAGGGCATAGAGCCCCGACCACCACCAGCGCTTTCTCTTACGACACACTCTATATTCAAGTAACTTGTAACTTTGGCCATGAAAACGCTGAAATTGATGAACTTGAATCTGAGATCAAGAGTGGTGGAGATGAAGGGTTAATGATTGTTCAAGTGTTCCGAATCTGTTTGCTATTTGTGTCGTGATCTCCGTTTTCAGCGGCATTAGTTTTTCAGAAAACGTCCTTTCGTGCGGTAAATGCATGAAACATTATTTTTTGTTATTATGGGCTTGGTAGTATTATTGTGAAAAACAGATGAAATAAAGAACGATGTCGATATTTTGACTACATCGCCCATTAAAACATCGATGTACCTGAGCAATACAGCGATGTTTAAAACATTAATGTATCGTTTGCATCTCATTTTATTTCGAACGTAAATTCTTCCGAATTTGAACTGCAAATTTACACGCATGCGTTATTCCGTTCTGTGACTTTTTGGATTAACAGTTTTGAAATTGAACTTTTTTATGAATGTTATTTATCAATTTTGTTTTGTTAATATAGAATTCTGGGAGGATTTAGTTCAACTTCAAAGCGTTAAGAACGAGAAAAAATGTCAAATTTTCCGTCCCACGGTACTGATTCATTTTTCCATGGTACTGATATAATATAAATTCAGTAGAAAGTCTTCAAAAAAATTATCAAATTTATTCACAAATTAGGTTATACATTTTTAAACTCTTTTATAATTATTATTTAACACATCAATGATAATTGATAACAATTGAAAATATCAGTGGTTCTGAAAAATTATTAAAAACTTTCTGACCGCGTAGCTCGTAGCTTCAGAAATATATCAGTTTTGGTTTCATCTGAATTGACTTAGTAGTATTGAAGTTATGACGCCTAAATAAAGAGCAAATTTCGTTCGTAAGGTTTAGTATAAGGTGAAAATTAAGAATTGATAATATTCTCTATTATAACGATTAATTTTATAATTTATGCCTACTATAATTTAATTCATAGAACTTAACGAAAAATGGATAAATCAATAATAATGAATATATCAATTAACATTATATTAATTTGTTTATAATTTTTGGTTTTTGGTCACATTTTTTTTTAATTTCTGGTCTTCTTGGCAATGGTATTGTTTCAATTCATTTTCAATTATCTTGATGAACATCATTTTCAAGTCATCTGAAAACTTTGGTTTCTTTGTTGTGGCTAATATAATTTTTTCGGCTGTATCGTTCCCCATAGCAAAGTGTATGCATGGATTTTCATCCGAGCAATCGAAACAGCTCAATGAATTCAATCAAATAGAATGTTCTAGTAGTTTACTCCCCGTATACTTCAGGTTACCGACGAAAGGCTTGAAATGTTTAAAATTGTTTTGTAATACTGAAACAATGTTTAATATTTCATTTTCTGTAGAAAATCAATATATACGGATTTAACATGTTCTCGCAAAATCGCCATCAATCAAAATTTGACACGTCCGTGCCATATTTTACTTGGTCGTCAGCTAATTTACGTAGCTGCCAATCCTGACAGCTAAACTTTTTCCATACCCAGCCTCACAAAAGTTGTATATGAAATTTTCTAATTGAGAATAGCATTGAGACATGTATGAGATAGAATTATGAGATAGAACATTTTTTATTGCGGTACTGCGTCGTTGGACGACCGCTCATTATGTGTAATTTTCTTTTATGTAAACATGATGAAATAGCAACAACGCCTTGGGAAGATTTTGAAGAGCAGATCATGCGAGTGTGTTAGGTAGATTCCATTCTATTAGCCACAAAGCATACTGACTAATCTTCCGTTTTATACGTAGAAGAATAATTTTCACTGAAGTCAATGAGGAGTTCAAACTCATTGCTTTGTAGAGACTGAGATATTTTTTCTCAGAGTTATTTTGATGAGTAATTCTGTATTTGTGGGATATGAACAAATTTTATGATTTAAATGGTTAATTGGTTGCCTTATCGTACATGACTTTTTTTATGTAATTTCAACAGTTATCTTTTTTTGTTTGCTCATAGATTCTTTGTTCTGAAAATACATTACATTTCATGTAAGATGATTCATTAACGGGATTAGTATCTTCCGATTTAAATTCTTATTTTTTCAACTTTGACGTCTCGCATGTCCTAGAAAGATATCCTTCA
Source organism: Novius pumilus (assembly GCA_020654155.1). Taxonomy (NCBI): domain Eukaryota; kingdom Metazoa; phylum Arthropoda; class Insecta; order Coleoptera; family Coccinellidae; genus Novius; species Novius pumilus. Next base: position 70,287 of record JAIFOV010000584.1, on the reverse strand, counting down.
GAATTATTGTCACACAAGAAGCCGTTTAAAATTTCATATAACGTATTTTTCGTCAGTAATAAGAGTGAAAAGAGAAATTTTCATCGATTGCTATATTATTCCAAAATAATTCAGAAATTAGACATCTTAATTCCTAATAAACGCAAAAAAATAAAATCAATTTAAAAATATCTCAATGAACCAGGTATCAGATGAAGAAAAAAAACTTTCAGATTATGATGTGTCCAATTGATGCAACAACATGTGAAGAAGACACTGCCGAAGAAGAGAGGATGAGGAGAGAGCAAATGATAGAACTTTTTGGTGAATCTTTTGAGGAAAAAGATTCTAATACAGCAGATGACGTTCAACAGTTTGAAATTTTCAAGAGAAATCTCCCTTTAACAGAAAAAGTCAGTGAAGATCAAAAAATGCAAAACGATAATATGGAAAAGGAGAGCAATTTACTTGATAATACGAAAGAAGGAACTCGAATAACTGCAGAAAATTCAAATCATGCTTTGTTCAATTGTGACCCCGCAGAACTACCAAATACAACATGGAAAACAGAAGAGAGCATGGGAGGAGACAAACCATCCGCAAGTGAAATAAAAAAGGCTCATGTCAAAGAAACAAAAATGGTAACATCATTAGTGGAAAACGCTGTAAATATTGGAGGGAAGAAAGATGTGAATAAGGTGGAAAAATCTGCTGACAATCAAAAGAAGAATAATGACGACATAATTACCGAAAAGGATACGGAGCAACAATCAGTTGCAAAAGACATATTACTTGTAGGACCCGGACGCTCTAAACGAAAAAGAAGATGCGTTATGACTATGTTAGAATGATTTTTTATCTTTTTGTTGAGAAATAAATATTTTGTAATAGTCAGTTACTTTTCGTTTTTCCTACCGTAAATGTTGTTTCACTTAGTTGTCATTCAGAAAAAAAGTATGTATGTGAATAATGGGCGGAACGCTATAATTCATCTTCAAACACGTGTAGAAGAAATCGGAAAACTAGAATTTACCGTGGACGTACTCCTAGTCCAGTGCATTTAGGAATCGAGCCAAAATTTTGTACCCATTTTTCTTTTACCCCTTTTCGAAAGGGCCTCCCTAGGAGTGTAACCCTGAGTTTGGGCACCCCTAAAGTCAACCCTTCGCCGCCATCTTGGATTTGGCGTTTTATTTTCAATCATCCATATCTCCAGTTCTAATTGTCGTACAGTAATAAATTTGGTGCCGTTGGATTTATTTTGAGTTGTTATTTGAAAAATGTTATGCGACAAAACTGTGGGGTAATGGAAAAATGTTATTAGCCGATAAAGTTGATCTAATGACAAAAAAATGTTTTCTAGGCTTTTCGGCGATTACCTCCTTCCCAGTTCACCTGAGGCTTTTCGCAGGAAGATTTTTTCGAAGATGAAGTAATTTCTTGCATTTAAAAAAATTGTCCTGATATGACCATTTGTCGCCCGCCAATTCACGCGCAAAATTGCTATGTTTCGCAATAGCGCGCGCAATAGCGTTCGCGCCCGCGCTGCGTTTCGTCGTGCAACGTCTTTATTTATTGAAAGAAGATGAAGTAATTTCTAGCATTTTCGGAGTTCCTCTGTTCGACCGCATAGGTAGGTATCTATCGGACGGAGCAAGAACTACCTCATTTCGAAGAGTGGTGGACACGTGCCTTATGGGATTTAGTGAGGAGGGGGTCAGTTCTTTGGCGACCACGACAGTAATCTGCAAGCATTCGTAAACGTAACAGCGATTGTTCGGAAAATGAGTTCCTGCTTCATTTGTTCGAAGCTGTTAAGCCCCGGCGAGTTTGTGCAAGTATAAAAGAAAGGAGTGCAAACTCTCATCGCAGCGAGTGTTGCTCGTGGGGAAAAAGCTCACGAAAAGCTGTTGACAGGTGTCAATTCCATAGACATTCACGAGGCATGCAGGAAAAAATATGGCGACCTACGTCGGGTCTCTATGAGCAGCACCAATCGCCCTTCTGTGGAGTTCAATGCGCAGCCGTTGGCGAGGCAGACGTTCGACTTCACAAAGTCCTGCTTCATTTCCTGTGAGTCTACTGAAAATAGTACGGTAGGACCTGCTCACTTTGTAAGAGATAAAAATCAAAGTATTCATTCCTCGATATTCTTCGAGCGTTCACCCGACAACAGAAATTTTGTCCATTATCGAACGGCTAGAAAGCGTACGAGATATTTCAAGTCAGAGCGTGGTACAATGTACAATGCAGAACGAAGTTGAGATTAGATGGTTTAAACTCCAGAAAAGTACTGACAAGCTGGAAATTAGCTCAGAGCTCAGATATTGACAAATCTATGGTACCAGTTTACGATTACTTGTTGGACAACGTCGAGCAATGCCAATACACTCTTTCAGAATTGTTTTCTAAAGTCGGGAAAGATTGCCTTCACAGCCAACATTTAGGCTTCGATTGCAAGAAAAATTTAAAGACGACATAATTTTTATTGATAATCCTGGCAAGTCGACTGTCGTCATGTTTCGGAATACGTGTTCAATATCGACGCGTATCCTGCACCTGACTCTTTCCTGGATGATGTAGAAGATGATATTCCCATTCCTCAGACGATACCTTTGTCAAATCATCCTTAAATTAAAGAAAGGATCGATGGATCAATGGAGAAAGAAATGCGTCGCAATAGCCCATGCCATTGTAGCTGCTGCAAGACCTCGAAAATACGTTTCCCTTTGCAAATCGGTGTTGGAGCGTTCATTTATAAAAACAGGCTCCAAAGATGTAATTTCAGTTTTGAACAATCTTGGATTTTCCGCAAGCTACAAAGAAGTTCGAAAATTTGAAGATTTTTGCGTGACGCGACCGTCTACACAAATAAAGCCCAATTCTTTCGCGCAATTTGTTTTCGATAATGCTGATTGAACACGAACACGCTCGGCGGAAAAGGTACTTTTCAGGTCATGGGATCCGCTGCTTGACACCGCACAACTCTATCGCCTTTGATACTACCATACACCGTTCTTCCATACGCCCATCTGCGCTGCTCGGGAACTTTGGGACTTCTCCGTTGCTCCATTATGAGATGAGGGATTCATCTACCAACCTAAACCGTGTTGTTTCTTTGGAGGAGTTTTTCCAAAACGAAGATCACATCAAAATAAAGCAGGGCGATTCTCTTTGGATCTACGCAAAGTGAATTTGCAACCCTGAAATACCAGGCTGGAATAGATTCATGGAAAGAATGACGAGAGATGACGTATATTGCAGGTCCAAGATCATACCGCTGATTGATGCCCCAGCCCGATTACAATACCATCTACACTGCTCTGATCTCTGCCTTGGAGAAATGTCGTGAAACTCATCAAAAATTGCAATTGTCACCTTTGATCAGCCATTGTACTGGAAAGCTGAGCAAATTATTTCTAGAGCTAAACCTGAAAGTCAATTAAAGAACGTCGTCGTCAGATTGGGAGGGTTTCATTTGCTGATGTCCTTCATGGTGCTATCGGAAACATCATGGCTGGCAGTGGTCTGGAAGCAATTTTCAAAGTCATTTACGCTGAAAATAGCGTTTACAAACTTATGACAGGGCACGCCTACTCGAAAGCTGTTCGTGCACATCTCTTGACTCATTAGTCCTCGCGAAAATCATCCTCGACGCTACGGAATTTCCAGACGATTTACGAGACGATTGTGATCGTCTTGTTGATAATTACGAGAATTGGTCTACGATTCTAGAGGAAGAGCGATCGCAATTGACAACTTTTGTGAATAAATTCATGGAAAACCGAAAGCTTCGCAAACCGCGAATCAACTGCAAAATTGTGGATCTTATACTTCAAAATGGCAACACCTCAAGCAATTTATTGAAGCTGGAAAATCCGGTTCTTGGAAGCTACATTTGGAGACATCTACAAGATGTTGCCTTTCTTTCATGCGAGGGCATCCACAATATAAAATCAGCACATTTGTACCTTCAAAAATGACGAACTTGCACAAAATTATGCCTGTTGAAGAATTCAGAAATTTTACCGACTGTGGCTATTTCACCATCCGCCGTTCGGACAAATTTTGGTCGGGAATATTGTCAGATCAAACAATCCAGCAAGAACTCATGCGAAGGATCAAGGTTTTTGGAGGCCTCGTATACCGCGGCCTGTCCGACAGTTCCAAAAGTTTATTTGTCGCAGGATCCATCGCAATGTCTGCTGTGTCTCAAGAAATGGAGAACTTTTGCGGTAATTATTCAGTCACCTCTGAGCAACACGTGGACGCTCAATCTGCTCGCATAACTCGTGACAATGAAGACCTCCAGGTATTAGATTCATGGCTCGCGCAGCATCCACCTTTTCCGGAATGTACGGAACTTTTCTTGATTTCTTCAGGAGTAATCGCTGATAATTCTATCAATTGTCATGAAGCTAACGAAATTGGAAGAAATTGAACGAAGCACAAATTTTCGAAAATATGAAATTACATCGCAAGGATCGGGTTGATACTTTTGCAACAATGTCTCGCAGCATAACTATCGATTCGGAAGAGGTGATAATTTCGACATAAACAATTTTTCATCGCATGATCTTAACCCAGAGGACAGAGTTGGCTGAATGTTTGAAGTACGAACTTGCCCCTTCCCAACGTCACTTGTCGATGATCAGGGTATGAGAAAAACGACAAAATCGACGCTTTCGGAAGAATTTGACACCTCACATGATGATATCTCCGGGGACAATGTATGCGAGGTAATCGATGGCGGATTTTACTCCATCGAGTGACTTCGCAGAAGGGTAAGCTCGGAGATTTGCAGGAGTTATATAAGATATTTCGCGCAATTATGGAAAAATGTAGTCATCGTTTTTGATGGATATCCTGTAGATGCTACCACTTCAACACGAAAGTTGCGGAGAGACGAAGAAGAGCAAAAGGTGGACGCAGCAGATATCTTTTTCGACGAAACGACCAAGTTTCCCAACATGACCCAGAAACTTTTCCTTGCCAACGAGCGCAATAAGAAAACTTGATTGATATCTTGAAGAGGCACTTGACCGATCGAGGTTTCGAGGTAAAACAAGCATGGGAAGACGCAGACCAGGCCGGATCTACAATCTTCAGCAGGGGCAAGTATTATGTGTTTGCCCCCTCCTTAGAGAAAAAGTCGGGTTGATTCAGGGCGGGTAATTATACAGGCTGTTTCAATGAAAAGGCCTATTTCATCTCTATCACTTATCCCCGAAATTGAATCAGATACGTTCAATAATGTTTGGAGGGGACACATTTTGAAATACACTTGAGTCTGAGAAAAAGCAACCCATAACGAGGGAGCGTCTCAACCGCATGATTTTGAATAGAATAGGGTCGAATGATACATCATTTTAAGATCTTGTAACTCTTTCATTAATATATATTTTGATTTCCTGAAATCAAAATTGAATAGAAATGAATTTTTCATGGTGTACTGATTTTGAAACAGAGCGAAAAATTCAAATCGTCCAATCAAATGTTCGAACTATCCTCCATTCACTTTCATACAATAAAACACGCGATTCAAACATTCTGCGTTCTTTTTTTCTTCTGCTGGAAAACCTTGTGAACTATATGATATTCCTATTGTTGAACTTCATCTGAATTTATTGAGGACAGTTTGTATCTTTTTTCGCCAGGTGAGTATTGAATTTGGTCTTCAGCAATACTGCTTAAGAGGATGAGAATGATTTGTCAATTTAAAAACGAGTAGAACTAATCGAATTATAACTCGAATGAGAAAATGCAAGAAATAATGCAGGAATTTTCAAGGAAAATAATCCGGTGCATTCTGTTGCTTGTGGAAAAGTTTCGAGAAATTGGTTCAGTTTAGAGTAGAGCACCGACCAGAAATAAGGAGTCAACAATGAAGCTACTGAAATTGCTGTTCTGGGACAAGCTTTAATGCTAATCACTCAGTCCCTGAGATAAACATGTGCAGCTTCTGGAGTGAGCCAATCATCAGTTTCAAGGAATCTCCACAAATTCAAGTTTCATCTTTACAAAATACATTTTGTGCAGGAATTGAACGATGATGATCCAGATAGACGTCTTCAATTCTGGAACAATTGACACATCGTCTGAATCTCAACCACAACTTCGTAACAGCATTTGTTTCTCGGATGAGTGTACATTCTCGTTCAATGGTCATGTGAACTGTCACAACTTTCGGTACAGGAATGACGGTAATCCCTATTTGATGAGGGAAGGACATTCTCAACGTCCAGAAAAACTGAATGTTTGGGCTGGAATTCTTGGAGATCATCTTATCGGTCCACTTCTTCTTCCGCAAATCTTGAATGGTAAAGTTTATCTGAAATTTCTTTAAAACTCAATCTACCCAAGAATTTTGGAAATAATCCAAAATGATGAGAATCTGATTGAAGAAGAAATATTCTTTAAACAAGATGGGGCACCCGCTCATTATTCAGCACCAGTTCGATTCTTCTTAAACGAATATGTTCCAGAGCGTTGACCACAGAGGTCCAATAGAATGGCCTGCACGATCTCCGGATTTGACACCTCTTGATTTTTTCCTATAGTGATACTTTGAAATATGAAGTGTTTCAAACTGAGCTAAATAGCGACGACTTGCAGTAGAGAGGTATCGCAAAGTGTAATCAGTTGACACCAGAAGTCTTTCGAGATGTTCCCAGAATGATTGAATCGTGTTTGTTTTGTTGTATGGAACTGAATGGAGAAAAATTTGAACATTTGATTTGAATGGCTTTGAATTTCATTGCTCCATTTCGAGAAAAAGAACATCATAAAGAAAATCCGTTTTATTCCAATATTTTCCATTTAAGGAAATCAACATTCACATTATTGAGAAGAGAATTTGAGATCTTCAAAATGATCTGTCACTGATCCCTATTTCCTAATCAAATTCATGAGGTTAAAGCTCCCACCCCTGCCGTGAAGGGTTACTTTTCTCAGAATCAAGATTATCTCAAATGTCCCCTCCAAAGAGTATTGAATTCCGCTGATAGTGATAGAATGAGAAATATCAAGGGTGGCTAATAATTAATAATCATTAAATCACACTGTATATATCTAACAATTGATTCATGGCAGATAATCATTTAATGAAGCCAGAATTATAATAGTGAACATAATATGATAATATTTTTCTTTCGCAAAAACATTTTGGATTCGTATCGTCCTAGAATATAGAAGCATTGTTCCTGTAAACCATACCATAGATTCGCTTTATCGAATTGAAATCAATCGCTATGAGGACGTACCGACGCGAGGCTGTTAAATCAAAACATTTGACCAAAGCATGGAACAAAATTCAAAGGAATATTATTCAACGGAATGAGTTGTCAATCATCATTAGTGAAGTGAAGAAAGAATCGATAATATTTATTTTGATGTCAGACTGAGACGTTGTCAGCTTAAACAACTGGTCCATTGCCGCCCCTATATCTTAGCGCCCGGGCAATGCCCCCGAATGCCCTCCCATAGATCCGGCTCTGCGCAGACGTGGATATCGTGAAACCGCTATTGAAGTTTCCCCGCAATTTACATCCGTCATTATCATTGGAGAGGACACGGATTTGCTTGTTTTGATGTGTGCACTTGGGAAAACCATAAAAAATCTGTACTTCCGTAAGATGGGGAAAGAAACAGATGCGATAAAAATGTATTCTACCGACAGCTTCAAACACAAACATTTATTGAAACATTTACTCTTCATGCACGCATTTTCAGGATGCGATACCGTTTCAGGAATTTATGGAATGGGAAAGAAAAATAATCGACGTAATCCAAAAAATGTCTACCTTCGGGAGGGACTCAAGCTTTTTAAAAGAACAAGCCTGGACAAAACAACATCGCTGCAGCCGGAGAATCTGTTTTTATTGCACTTTATGGAGGTACAGAACGCGACTCTTCCATCGATCAATTGCGCTATAAAATGTTTTCGCGAGCTGGCTTGAAAACCAAAGCTAATTTATCGCGTTTACCTCCGACTAGTTCAGCAGCAAGGCAACATTCCTTCGTACTTACCATCAAGTGCAAAAGTGGATTGGGATGGAGAAAATTGAGGGATTGCCATAAATTGTTTTTTTTCAACAAGCTTTGTGATAGTGATGTATGAATATGTATTGAAAAATGACTCGTAAAATAAACGCGTCACTATTGCGTTCATTTGGGAGACGTGTCGCAATAAGATTTAATGATCACGGATCACTCACATTAATACTGAATTTTAACATGTATGCATAACTATGTAAATCAGACAGAGCGTGCATTTGGGATTCGATATTATCTTGGATGACTAGTAATTGAGGGTTGAATCTTTATTTTCAAAAAGTGAATGTTGATGATTCAACGAATCAATATATACGTTACATATGACCATTTAATCGAGATTCTATTTTAGTAATATATTTATATCTTGAATGAACGAATGAATCCTATGTGGTAGTCTGCATATGAAAGCGATGTTTCACTTTTCTTAAAAAAACAGTTACCATCTTGAAAAAATGAACAAAAATATCATATAAAATTGAAAGGGTGCTATAAGAAACTTATTTAAATCCTTATTAAGGCACTCTAATTGATGTAAATTGTATTTTATGGAAAGAAGCTTTGCTGCTGTCACCTTTCAATCTGTTCCAAAGGATCGTGGATTCGGCTAGCACCGTTAAACAACTGTGCAGTTAGCACTGAGCTAGATGGAGCCACCACGAATATTGACAAGCAATTGACTCCAAAGTTTCGTATTTACTTGGTACCACTCCAACTGGAATTTTCCTTGAAATATTCTCAACATCTCTACTCATTGAGATGTTTGGTAACATATTTTCGACATTGCTTTCATTATCATTTATTTGATCCTGTAACGATGTAAACTTAGCACGTTTTTCGCGGGAAATTCGATATCTTAATGAATATTACAATACTTAAAAACAAATTGAAATCGTCTATGAATTTATAAAGTTCAGGACGAAACAGATAACTTTATCGAATGTGTAAATAAAATGTAAAAATAATCGATCTAAAGGGGCAGAAAATATGCTTGAATTTGTCTGCGCGAGTTGAAAACGATCCTTGCTGAACTGCTATCTCGTGCTGTTGCATTCAACCTTGCGACCTCCGATATAACATCTGATCTGAATCGGATTTGTAATTTCAATTAAATTATCGGAATCGGACATCCGTTACGTCCCTTAGATCTTAATTATCTAATTTTTCAGTTTCAGTTATTCGTCAACTGAGAAACCTCCTTTCAAACGATTTACAAAGGAGGAAGGTGAAATTTCTGACCGTGACGATTATTCAAAAAGAGTAGAATTTACAAACGACAAACCAATTGTAACTGACACAAATATGTTCCACGTCTGGGCCCCTATGGAAAACCAGAGAAACATGATTGAAGAAAAGGAATCACAGAAAAGAATCCAATGTCACAGAAACACGAAGATGAACAAAAATAAATCATTATACTTCAAAGATAATGAAAGCACCAATTACAAAAGAAAAATGGAGACAGACGTGATTGATCTAACAGAATTTAAAAAGATCAATCCACAGTAACTGAAACAAAGCCATTCAGCGTTCTTGAATTTGTAAGGAACCAAGCTAAGCGGTGGGAGGAGAAAAATCATGGAGAAAAATTCAGCAATAAATGAACCTAAAGAGGAATCAAAAATTAATCATCAACCCTCAAAACAACAAAGACAACTAAAACACAAAATAAAAAGAAAAAGTGGAGAAGAGAGAGTGGAGAAAGAAAAACGAAAAAGAGAAAGTGGAGAAAGAAAAAGGAGAAAGAAAAACAGATAACGAAAAAATGGAGAAAGAAAAACAGATAAAGAAAAAATGGAGAAAGAGAAAGTCGAGAAAGAAAGAATAGTGAAAGAAAAAGAGGAAAAGAAAAAGCGGAAAAGAAAAAGTGGCGAAAGAAGAAAATCAGAATTCAGAAAACAGGAAAGAAACGAAACAAACTACTCCTGTGGAACGGAAAAAGAAAAGACAAATCCACAGATAAATCGAAGGAAACAAATGAAGTAGGATTCGTTGCTAAGCGTGGAAGGAGAATGAGTACGAGGATTGCAAATATAAAAGAGGCAGTGAGTGCTGGAAAAAAGAAAGATAATGAGGATTCTGAACATAAGGAGATCAAGCCTATGGAACCTGAGGAGGTCCAGGATACTGAGCCTGCGGTTAACATACCGGCTGTCTGCATTATTTCACAAACAGTATTGAAGGAAGCTCAGGTAATATTCCACTATTTCGCTAATATTTGTTTCAGTGTGTGCATATGTTAGCGCTTGTTAATGTGAATAACATCAGCATCATAAATGAATAAGACATTGTCACAATATGTTAGTATAGAAATTTTCCAACCGAACTTGGCGGGAAAAAGGACCCTCTTTTGCAATAAAAAAGGAGTCAGATGACGCGACTATCTTTTAGAGGTGTTCCTCAAATACTGCGAGCAATCTTTTGCTAGAAGATCGCGAAACTCTAGGACCTCTCGTAATTCAAAAAGAAAAAATAGGGTGTCGCGAATCGATTTTGGTCAGCTAACGCTCGCTCCTAAGAAATTCGGAATACCTTTTTCGACCATGCAATTAATGCGGCTTTTCTTTCCTCTCGACGGACGTAGAATCTACCGATTTTCCCCAAAAAATTCCGACAGGGAAACGTCCTGCTCGAAAAACTTTCAATGTCGTAATATCTTCGTTATTAAGTCGACCATCGAATTACCACTTACACGAAAATTTAAAAGAAAAAATTATTTTAAATCGCCCGAAGAACCTAAGGCCGTAGGAATAGTCGTTTCCGAAAAAAACCACAAAAGTCGACGATCTTTTTTTAATTTCCCCTTGTGTGTACGACCATTTCCGGACATTTCCGAATGATTCGTTCGATCGGTCGAACGGAATAAGAACGATAAATTTCGAATATTCACCTATCGATCGTGTACGGATGGATCGTTATTTCGGGTTCACTTCACAATTATTTCCGTTTCAGTATGGTCAAATTGAGCATCTTGACGATGAGTCGCAGTAGCCGCGGCGATACGTCGCACAGTGGTAGGAAATAGCCTAAAACGGAAAAAATACAAGGATGCTCCATTTTTTCGGAAATATTCCTGATGAAGGTAAATCTCTAGAGTATCTGATTCGCTGAATCGATCTAGACAATTTCAAGCAAAAGTATAAACAGTTTTAAAGACTAAGCTGTACCAGCTATACCGTCTACTGATTGTTGGAATGTTGATTAGATAAAACATGATTGTTGGTGAGTGCGATCAATCGGAAAGCGGAATATCGTACAATTCATAAACCAAAGGCATATATTCTATTGGATAAAAATCATCTAAATAAGTAATTTTTTCCGATTATAAAATTTGGGAAATATTGGCTCTACCCAATGAATAAAATTTGATTTCACTTGCTACGAATAATTGGCTCGGCATCTGTAAGAAAAAAATACCAAATGAGAATTATGATACTGTTGATGACAATATGACAATATCATTAGTTACCGTCATGTGGCACAATTTATATCGAATCTAATTTTTACCGTGCTGGTCCAAATTATGGCATAAATTTATTTCTGCAGTAAACACAAATTTTTGGGGAAATTTGGATTAGAGTTTGCTGAATTTCAATGTACTGCAGAAAATTTTTCGTTAGAAAACCCTATCACTAGGTCAGCCTCAAACATTTCCTGAATAGGAAAAGAGAATCTTGTAGTACTTCTTTGGAAAGGTCTTTCAATATTCTATTGAGAAGTGCGGAAGATATCGAAAACCGAATGATTTTAGTCGTAAGTCATTTGAGACCTGTGCGAACAGATGTAATAAAATCTGAAAATATTCATCGAAAAATTGGTATGGGGATCACGGGCGGTCGCTGGCGGAAACCAAAGGTGAAGGAGTTAAAGAACAATCTGTTTCCTATTGGAAATTCATAGAAGTGGACTGGAGACTGTTGGAGCTTTTTTTTAAATCAAAGAAGTCGAAAATTAAAATCACAAAAAGTTATCAATATTTTCGCGGATGATTCAGACTTATTTTTGACTCAATTGCCGTATTCAAAGTAACTGAAGAATGTTGCAAGACCATTGAATGGGTTAATTAAATTTTCGGAACAAACTAAACACCCTTCATGATGTTGATTTGTTGCTATTCTAAATCCTCAGTTCCTTCATTTTTCACCTTTCAACACGCGCAAATGGGTCCACCAATATTTCAACGTAAAATCATTCTTATGTATGAATTCTCAAGACAGTAGCCTATCAGAATCGAACATGCGATCAAAAAAATCTCGCATTAAAGAAAAAAAGATTTTTTTCCGCGTTTCGACCACTGTGCGTCGCACAGTGGTAGGAAATAGCCTAAAAACGGAAAAAAATACAAGGATGCTCCATTTTTTCGAAAATATTCGTGATGAAGATAAATCTCAGAGTATCTGATTCGCTGAATCGATCTAGACAATTTCAAACAAAAGTATAAACAGTTTTAGACTAAGCTGTATGTGTATACCGTCTACTGATTGTTGGAATGTTGATTAGATAAAACATGATTGTTGGTGAGTGCGATCCATCGGAAAGCGGAATATCGTACAATTCATAAACCAAAGGCATATATTCTATTGGATAGAAATCATCTAAATAAGTAATTTTTCCGATTATAAAATTTGGGAAATGTTGGCTCTACCCAAAGAATAAAATTTAATTTCACTTGCTACGAATAATTGGGTCGGCATCTGTAAGAAAAATATAACCAAATGAGAATGATGATACTGTTGATGAGAATATGACAATATCATTAGTTACCATAATGTATAATTTATATCGTATCTAATTTATACCGTTGGTCCAAATTATGGCATAAATTTATTTCTGCAGTAAAAACAAATTTTTGGAAATCTGGTTTAGAGTTTGCTGAATTTCAATGTACTGCAGAAAATTTTCGTTCGAAAACCCTATCACTAGGTCAGCCTCAAAATTTCCTGAATAGAAAAAGGGAAACTTATAGTACCTCTTTGGAAAGGTCTTTCAATATTCTATTGAGAGGTGCGGAAGATATCGAAAACCGAATGATTTTGGTAGTAAGTTATTTGAGACCTGCGCGAACAGACGTAATAAAATCTGAAAATATTCATTGAAAATGGTATGGGGAACACGGGCGGTCGCTGGCGGAAACCAAATGTGAAGGAGTTAAAGAACAATCTGTTTCCTATTGGAAATTCATAGAAGTGGACTGAGACTGTTGAGCTTTTTTTAAATAAAAAAGTCGGAAATTAAAATCACAAAAGTTATCAATATTTTCGTGATGATTCAGACTTATTTTTGACTCAATTGCCGTACTCAAAGTAACTGAAGAATGTTGCAAGACCATTGAATGGGTTAATTAAATTTTCGGAACAAACTGAACACCCTTCATGATGTTGATTTGTTGCTATTCTAAATCCTGAGTTCCTTCATTTTTCACCTTTCAACACGCGCAAATGGGTCTACCAATTTTTCAATGTAAAATCATTCTTATGTATGAATTCTCAAGACAGGAGCCTATCAGAATCGAACATGCGATCAAAAAATCTCGCATTAAAAAGATTTTTGTCCGCGTTTCGACCACTGTGCGTTCGTTGCGTCAAGTAATGACGAGTTCGAAACTTTTTTTCAATCCTCCTGAAAATAGTATTTTCCATATCTCCAATGGAAATATAAATGTTACGTTATTATTATTATTTTTATTATTATTGTAATGGTGTTATTATTATTTTTATTATCATTGTGGTCGTGTTAATGTGGTGATGATGGTAGTTGCGATTCATCGAGAAAGACAAACACTTTTCATTCATGCAGTTACATAACCTCAGCAACGATTTAGTTTGATTCTTTTTTCGACTCGTTTGTCGTTTGCAGATTTGATAATTTCACATTAAGAACATCGAAAGGCAACGTATATGACAACACCAAACTACGTTATCCACACTTTCCAACCGTATATCATCGCTTGGTTGAGCACAGCCAAAATAGTAAAAAAAAACGATTTTAAAATGAAAAATTAACAGATGTCGATTCCATTTATAAAAAATAATATTATAGAAAGACAAAAGTATAAACGAAAAATACATTTCTTCTTAATGGAGTTATATTATCAATGAAACAAGACTTACTCCTTAATAAGTATTGCTCGTAGTATAAAAAAATAAATCAAAACGAAATTACTTTCAATATAAATACTTGAAAAGAAATCGAAATTTAGTAACGCATTTTCAGAAACATCATATATCAATCGAGCTCTAAAGAGATCGGCGCATAGAGGGCATAGAGCCCCGACCACCACCAGCGCTTTCTCTTACGACACACTCTATATTCAAGTAACTTGTAACTTTGGCCATGAAAACGCTGAAATTGATGAACTTGAATCTGAGATCAAGAGTGGTGGAGATGAAGGGTTAATGATTGTTCAAGTGTTCCGAATCTGTTTGCTATTTGTGTCGTGATCTCCGTTTTCAGCGGCATTAGTTTTTCAGAAAACGTCCTTTCGTGCGGTAAATGCATGAAACATTATTTTTTGTTATTATGGGCTTGGTAGTATTATTGTGAAAAACAGATGAAATAAAGAACGATGTCGATATTTTGACTACATCGCCCATTAAAACATCGATGTACCTGAGCAATACAGCGATGTTTAAAACATTAATGTATCGTTTGCATCTCATTTTATTTCGAACGTAAATTCTTCCGAATTTGAACTGCAAATTTACACGCATGCGTTATTCCGTTCTGTGACTTTTTGGATTAACAGTTTTGAAATTGAACTTTTTTATGAATGTTATTTATCAATTTTGTTTTGTTAATATAGAATTCTGGGAGGATTTAGTTCAACTTCAAAGCGTTAAGAACGAGAAAAAATGTCAAATTTTCCGTCCCACGGTACTGATTCATTTTTCCATGGTACTGATATAATATAAATTCAGTAGAAAGTCTTCAAAAAAATTATCAAATTTATTCACAAATTAGGTTATACATTTTTAAACTCTTTTATAATTATTATTTAACACATCAATGATAATTGATAACAATTGAAAATATCAGTGGTTCTGAAAAATTATTAAAAACTTTCTGACCGCGTAGCTCGTAGCTTCAGAAATATATCAGTTTTGGTTTCATCTGAATTGACTTAGTAGTATTGAAGTTATGACGCCTAAATAAAGAGCAAATTTCGTTCGTAAGGTTTAGTATAAGGTGAAAATTAAGAATTGATAATATTCTCTATTATAACGATTAATTTTATAATTTATGCCTACTATAATTTAATTCATAGAACTTAACGAAAAATGGATAAATCAATAATAATGAATATATCAATTAACATTATATTAATTTGTTTATAATTTTTGGTTTTTGGTCACATTTTTTTTTAATTTCTGGTCTTCTTGGCAATGGTATTGTTTCAATTCATTTTCAATTATCTTGATGAACATCATTTTCAAGTCATCTGAAAACTTTGGTTTCTTTGTTGTGGCTAATATAATTTTTTCGGCTGTATCGTTCCCCATAGCAAAGTGTATGCATGGATTTTCATCCGAGCAATCGAAACAGCTCAATGAATTCAATCAAATAGAATGTTCTAGTAGTTTACTCCCCGTATACTTCAGGTTACCGACGAAAGGCTTGAAATGTTTAAAATTGTTTTGTAATACTGAAACAATGTTTAATATTTCATTTTCTGTAGAAAATCAATATATACGGATTTAACATGTTCTCGCAAAATCGCCATCAATCAAAATTTGACACGTCCGTGCCATATTTTACTTGGTCGTCAGCTAATTTACGTAGCTGCCAATCCTGACAGCTAAACTTTTTCCATACCCAGCCTCACAAAAGTTGTATATGAAATTTTCTAATTGAGAATAGCATTGAGACATGTATGAGATAGAATTATGAGATAGAACATTTTTTATTGCGGTACTGCGTCGTTGGACGACCGCTCATTATGTGTAATTTTCTTTTATGTAAACATGATGAAATAGCAACAACGCCTTGGGAAGATTTTGAAGAGCAGATCATGCGAGTGTGTTAGGTAGATTCCATTCTATTAGCCACAAAGCATACTGACTAATCTTCCGTTTTATACGTAGAAGAATAATTTTCACTGAAGTCAATGAGGAGTTCAAACTCATTGCTTTGTAGAGACTGAGATATTTTTTCTCAGAGTTATTTTGATGAGTAATTCTGTATTTGTGGGATATGAACAAATTTTATGATTTAAATGGTTAATTGGTTGCCTTATCGTACATGACTTTTTTTATGTAATTTCAACAGTTATCTTTTTTTGTTTGCTCATAGATTCTTTGTTCTGAAAATACATTACATTTCATGTAAGATGATTCATTAACGGGATTAGTATCTTCCGATTTAAATTCTTATTTTTTCAACTTTGACGTCTCGCATGTCCTAGAAAGATATCCTTCAGAATTATTGTCACACAAGAAGCCGTTTAAAATTTCATATAACGTATTTTTCGTCAGTAATAAGAGTGAAAAGAGAAATTTTCATCGATTGCTATATTATTCCAAAATAATTCAGAAATTAGACATCTTAATTCCTAATAAACGCAAAAAAATAAAATCAATTTAAAAATATCTCAATGAACCAGGTATCAGATGAAGAAAAAAAACTTTCAGATTATGATGTGTCCAATTGATGCAACAACATGTGAAGAAGACACTGCCGAAGAAGAGAGGATGAGGAGAGAGCAAATGATAGAACTTTTTGGTGAATCTTTGAGGAAAAGATTCTAATACAGCAGATGACGTTCAACAGTTTGAAATTTTCAAGAGAAATCTCCCTTTAACAGAAAAAGTCAGTGAAGATCAAAAAATGCAAAACGATAATATGGAAAAGGAGAGCAATTTACTTGATAATACGAAAGAAGGAACTCGAATAACTGCAGAAAATTCAAATCATGCTTTGTTCAATTGTGACCCCGCAGAACTACCAAATACAACATGGAAAACAGAAGAGAGCATGGGAGGAGACAAACCATCCGCAAGTGAAATAAAAAAGGCTCATGTCAAAGAAACAAAAATGGTAACATCATTAGTGGAAAACGCTGTAAATATTGGAGGGAAGAAAGATGTGAATAAGGTGGAAAAATCTGCTGACAATCAAAAGAAGAATAATGACGACATAATTACCGAAAAGGATACGGAGCAACAATCAGTTGCAAAAGACATATTACTTGTAGGACCCGGACGCTCTAAACGAAAAAGAAGATGCGTTATGACTATGTTAGAATGATTTTTTATCTTTTTGTTGAGAAATAAATATTTTGTAATAGTCAGTTACTTTTCGTTTTTCCTACCGTAAATGTTGTTTCACTTAGTTGTCATTCAGAAAAAAAGTATGTATGTGAATAATGGGCGGAACGCTATAATTCATCTTCAAACACGTGTAGAAGAAACCGGAAAACTAGAATTTACCGTGGACTTACCCTAGTCCAGTGCATTTAGGAATCGAGCCAAAATTTTGTACCCATTTTTCTTTTACCCCTTTTCGAAAGGGCCTCCCTAGGAGTGTAACCCTGAGTTTGGGCACCCCTAAAGTCAACCCTTCGCCGCCATCTTGGATTTGGCGTTTTATTTTCAATCATCCATATCTCCAGTTCTAATTGTCGTACAGTAATAAATTTGGTGCCGTTGGATTTATTTTGAGTTGTTATTTGAAAAATGTTATGCGACAAAACTGTGGGGTAATGGAAAAATGTTATTAGCCGATAAAGTTGATCTAATGACAAAAAAATGTTTTCTAGGCTTTTCGGCGATTACCTCCTTCCCAGTTCACCTGAGGCTTTTCGCAGGAAGATTTTTTCGAAGATGAAGTAATTTCTTGCATTTAAAAAAATTGTCCTGATATGACCATTTGTCGCCCGCCAATTCACGCGCAAAATTGCTATGTTTCGCAATAGCGCGCGCAATAGCGTTCGCGCCCGCGCTGCGTTTCGTCGTGCAACGTCTTTATTTATTGAAAGAAGATGAAGTAATTTCTAGCATTTTCGGAGTTCCTCTGTTCGACCGCATAGGTAGGTATCTATCGGACGGAGCAAGAACTACCTCATTTCGAAGAGTGGTGGACACGTGCCTTATGGGATTTAGTGAGGAGGGGGTCAGTTCTTTGGCGACCACGACAGTAATCTGCAAGCATTCGTAAACGTAACAGCGATTGTTCGGAAAATGAGTTCCTGCTTCATTTGTTCGAAGCTGTTAAGCCCCGGCGAGTTTGTGCAAGTATAAAAGAAAGGAGTGCAAACTCTCATCGCAGCGAGTGTTGCTCGTGGGGAAAAAGCTCACGAAAAGCTGTTGACAGGTGTCAATTCCATAGACATTCACGAGGCATGCAGGAAAAAATATGGCGACCTACGTCGGGTCTCTATGAGCAGCACCAATCGCCCTTCTGTGGAGTTCAATGCGCAGCCGTTGGCGAGGCAGACGTTCGACTTCACAAAGTCCTGCTTCATTTCCTGTGAGTCTACTGAAAATAGTACGGTAGGACCTGCTCACTTTGTAAGAGATAAAAAATCAAAGTATTCATTCCTCGATATTCTTCGAGCGTTCACCCGACAACAGAAATTTTGTCCATTATCGAACGGCTAGAAAGCGTACGAGATATTTCAAGTCAGAGCGTGGTACAATGTACAATGCAGAACGAAGTTGAGATTAGATGGTTTAAACTCCAGAAAAGTACTGACAAGCTGGAAATTAGCTCAGAGCTCAGATATTGACAAATCTATGGTACCAGTTTACGATTACTTGTTGGACAACGTCGAGCAATGCCAATACACTCTTTCAGAATTGTTTTCTAAAGTCGGGAAAGATTGCCTTCACAGCCAACATTTAGGCTTCGATTGCAAGAAAAATTTAAAGACGACATAATTTTTATTGATAATCCTGGCAAGTCGACTGTCGTCATGTTTCGGAATACGTGTTCAATATCGACGCGTATCCTGCACCTGACTCTTTCCTGGATGATGTAGAAGATGATATTCCCATTCCTCAGACGATACCTTTGTCAAATCATCCTTAAATTAAAGAAAGGATCGATGGATCAATGGAGAAAGAAATGCGTCGCAATAGCCCATGCCATTGTAGCTGCTGCAAGACCTCGAAAATACGTTTCCCTTTGCAAATCGGTGTTGGAGCGTTCATTTATAAAAACAGGCTCCAAAGATGTAATTTCAGTTTTGAACAATCTTGGATTTTCCGCAAGCTACAAAGAAGTTCGAAAATTTGAAGATTTTTGCGTGACGCGACCGTCTACACAAATAAAGCCCAATTCTTTCGCGCAATTTGTTTTCGATAATGCTGATTGAACACGAACACGCTCGGCGGAAAAGGTACTTTTCAGGTCATGGGATCCGCTGCTTGACACCGCACAACTCTATCGCCTTTGATACTACCATACACCGTTCTTCCATACGCCCATCTGCGCTGCTCGGGAACTTTGGGACTTCTCCGTTGCTCCATTATGAGATGAGGGATTCATCTACCAACCTAAACCGTGTTGTTTCTTTGGAGGAGTTTTTCCAAAACGAAGATCACATCAAAATAAAGCAGGGCGATTCTCTTTGGATCTACGCAAAGTGAATTTGCAACCCTGAAATACCAGGCTGGAATAGATTCATGGAAAGAATGACGAGAGATGACGTATATTGCAGGTCCAAGATCATACCGCTGATTGATGCCCCAGCCCGATTACAATACCATCTACACTGCTCTGATCTCTGCCTTGGAGAAATGTCGTGAAACTCATCAAAAATTGCAATTGTCACCTTTGATCAGCCATTGTACTGGAAAGCTGAGCAAATTATTTCTAGAGCTAAACCTGAAAGTCAATTAAAGAACGTCGTCGTCAGATTGGGAGGGTTTCATTTGCTGATGTCCTTCATGGTGCTATCGGAAACATCATGGCTGGCAGTGGTCTGGAAGCAATTTTCAAAGTCATTTACGCTGAAAATAGCGTTTACAAACTTATGACAGGGCACGCCTACTCGAAAGCTGTTCGTGCACATCTCTTGACTCATTAGTCCTCGCGAAAATCATCCTCGACGCTACGGAATTTCCAGACGATTTACGAGACGATTGTGATCGTCTTGTTGATAATTACGAGAATTGGTCTACGATTCTAGAGGAAGAGCGATCGCAATTGACAACTTTTGTGAATAAATTCATGGAAAACCGAAAGCTTCGCAAACCGCGAATCAACTGCAAAATTGTGGATCTTATACTTCAAAATGGCAACACCTCAAGCAATTTATTGAAGCTGGAAAATCCGGTTCTTGGAAGCTACATTTGGAGACATCTACAAGATGTTGCCTTTCTTTCATGCGAGGGCATCCACAATATAAAATCAGCACATTTGTACCTTCAAAAATGACGAACTTGCACAAAATTATGCCTGTTGAAGAATTCAGAAATTTTACCGACTGTGGCTATTTCACCATCCGCCGTTCGGACAAATTTTGGTCGGGAATATTGTCAGATCAAACAATCCAGCAAGAACTCATGCGAAGGATCAAGGTTTTTGGAGGCCTCGTATACCGCGGCCTGTCCGACAGTTCCAAAAGTTTATTTGTCGCAGGATCCATCGCAATGTCTGCTGTGTCTCAAGAAATGGAGAACTTTTGCGGTAATTATTCAGTCACCTCTGAGCAACACGTGGACGCTCAATCTGCTCGCATAACTCGTGACAATGAAGACCTCCAGGTATTAGATTCATGGCTCGCGCAGCATCCACCTTTTCCGGAATGTACGGAACTTTTCTTGATTTCTTCAGGAGTAATCGCTGATAATTCTATCAATTGTCATGAAGCTAACGAAATTGGAAGAAATTGAACGAAGCACAAATTTTCGAAAATATGAAATTACATCGCAAGGATCGGGTTGATACTTTTGCAACAATGTCTCGCAGCATAACTATCGATTCGGAAGAGGTGATAATTTCGACATAAACAATTTTTCATCGCATGATCTTAACCCAGAGGACAGAGTTGGCTGAATGTTTGAAGTACGAACTTGCCCCTTCCCAACGTCACTTGTCGATGATCAGGGTATGAGAAAAACGACAAAATCGACGCTTTCGGAAGAATTTGACACCTCACATGATGATATCTCCGGGGACAATGTATGCGAGGTAATCGATGGCGGATTTTACTCCATCGAGTGACTTCGCAGAAGGGTAAGCTCGGAGATTTGCAGGAGTTATATAAGATATTTCGCGCAATTATGGAAAAATGTAGTCATCGTTTTTGATGGATATCCTGTAGATGCTACCACTTCAACACGAAAGTTGCGGAGAGACGAAGAAGAGCAAAAGGTGGACGCAGCAGATATCTTTTTCGACGAAACGACCAAGTTTCCCAACATGACCCAGAAACTTTTCCTTGCCAACGAGCGCAATAAGAAAACTTGATTGATATCTTGAAGAGGCACTTGACCGATCGAGGTTTCGAGGTAAAACAAGCATGGGAAGACGCAGACCAGGCCGGATCTACAATCTTCAGCAGGGGCAAGTATTATGTGTTTGCCCCCTCCTTAGAGAAAAAGTCGGGTTGATTCAGGGCGGGTAATTATACAGGCTGTTTCAATGAAAAGGCCTATTTCATCTCTATCACTTATCCCCGAAATTGAATCAGATACGTTCAATAATGTTTGGAGGGGACACATTTTGAAATACACTTGAGTCTGAGAAAAAGCAACCCATAACGAGGGAGCGTCTCAACCGCATGATTTTGAATAGAATAGGGTCGAATGATACATCATTTTAAGATCTTGTAACTCTTTCATTAATATATATTTTGATTTCCTGAAATCAAAATTGAATAGAAATGAATTTTTCATGGTGTACTGATTTTGAAACAGAGCGAAAAATTCAAATCGTCCAATCAAATGTTCGAACTATCCTCCATTCACTTTCATACAATAAAACACGCGATTCAAACATTCTGCGTTCTTTTTTTCTTCTGCTGGAAAACCTTGTGAACTATATGATATTCCTATTGTTGAACTTCATCTGAATTTATTGAGGACAGTTTGTATCTTTTTTCGCCAGGTGAGTATTGAATTTGGTCTTCAGCAATACTGCTTAAGAGGATGAGAATGATTTGTCAATTTAAAAACGAGTAGAACTAATCGAATTATAACTCGAATGAGAAAATGCAAGAAATAATGCAGGAATTTTCAAGGAAAATAATCCGGTGCATTCTGTTGCTTGTGGAAAAGTTTCGAGAAATTGGTTCAGTTTAGAGTAGAGCACCGACCAGAAATAAGGAGTCAACAATGAAGCTACTGAAATTGCTGTTCTGGGACAAGCTTTAATGCTAATCACTCAGTCCCTGAGATAAACATGTGCAGCTTCTGGAGTGAGCCAATCATCAGTTTCAAGGAATCTCCACAAATTCAAGTTTCATCTTTACAAAATACATTTTGTGCAGGAATTGAACGATGATGATCCAGATAGACGTCTTCAATTCTGGAACAATTGACACATCGTCTGAATCTCAACCACAACTTCGTAACAGCATTTGTTTCTCGGATGAGTGTACATTCTCGTTCAATGGTCATGTGAACTGTCACAACTTTCGGTACAGGAATGACGGTAATCCCTATTTGATGAGGGAAGGACATTCTCAACGTCCAGAAAAACTGAATGTTTGGGCTGGAATTCTTGGAGATCATCTTATCGGTCCACTTCTTCTTCCGCAAATCTTGAATGGTAAAGTTTATCTGAAATTTCTTTAAAACTCAATCTACCCAAGAATTTTGGAAATAATCCAAAATGATGAGAATCTGATTGAAGAAGAAATATTCTTTAAACAAGATGGGGCACCCGCTCATTATTCAGCACCAGTTCGATTCTTCTTAAACGAATATGTTCCAGAGCGTTGACCACAGAGGTCCAATAGAATGGCCTGCACGATCTCCGGATTTGACACCTCTTGATTTTTTCCTATAGTGATACTTTGAAATATGAAGTGTTTCAAACTGAGCTAAATAGCGACGACTTGCAGTAGAGAGGTATCGCAAAGTGTAATCAGTTGACACCAGAAGTCTTTCGAGATGTTCCCAGAATGATTGAATCGTGTTTGTTTTGTTGTATGGAACTGAATGGAGAAAAATTTGAACATTTGATTTGAATGGCTTTGAATTTCATTGCTCCATTTCGA
The DNA here is from genome assembly GCA_020654155.1 of Novius pumilus. NCBI lineage: Eukaryota > Metazoa > Arthropoda > Insecta > Coleoptera > Coccinellidae > Novius > Novius pumilus. The sequence goes on along the minus strand of JAIFOV010000584.1, from coordinate 47,093 downwards.
GAAAAAGAACATCATAAAGAAAATCCGTTTTATTCCAATATTTTCCATTTAAGGAAATCAACATTCACATTATTGAGAAGAGAATTTGAGATCTTCAAAATGATCTGTCACTGATCCCTATTTCCTAATCAAATTCATGAGGTTAAAGCTCCCACCCCTGCCGTGAAGGGTTACTTTTCTCAGAATCAAGATTATCTCAAATGTCCCCTCCAAAGAGTATTGAATTCCGCTGATAGTGATAGAATGAGAAATATCAAGGGTGGCTAATAATTAATAATCATTAAATCACACTGTATATATCTAACAATTGATTCATGGCAGATAATCATTTAATGAAGCCAGAATTATAATAGTGAACATAATATGATAATATTTTTCTTTCGCAAAAACATTTTGGATTCGTATCGTCCTAGAATATAGAAGCATTGTTCCTGTAAACCATACCATAGATTCGCTTTATCGAATTGAAATCAATCGCTATGAGGACGTACCGACGCGAGGCTGTTAAATCAAAACATTTGACCAAAGCATGGAACAAAATTCAAAGGAATATTATTCAACGGAATGAGTTGTCAATCATCATTAGTGAAGTGAAGAAAGAATCGATAATATTTATTTTGATGTCAGACTGAGACGTTGTCAGCTTAAACAACTGGTCCATTGCCGCCCCTATATCTTAGCGCCCGGGCAATGCCCCCGAATGCCCTCCCATAGATCCGGCTCTGCGCAGACGTGGATATCGTGAAACCGCTATTGAAGTTTCCCCGCAATTTACATCCGTCATTATCATTGAGAGGACACGGATTTGCTTGTTTTGATGTGTGCACTTGGAAAACCATAAAAATCTGTACTTCCGTAAGATGGGGAAAGAAACAGATGCGATAAAAATGTATTCTACCGACAGCTTCAAACACAAACATTTATTGAAACATTTACTCTTCATGCACGCATTTTCAGGATGCGATACCGTTTCAGGAATTTATGGAATGGGAAAATAAGGGATGAGTTTTGAACAGGGGCTGACGACAGAACAACGACTGACCTCAAAACAAGTCCTGACGTCAGAACAGCCATGTCGGTGACCATGAGAGACACCACGTCACTAATAATTTGGCATAAATACAACCTCCGATCCACTAATCGTTAGGCTGCGGACTGCATCGAAGATGTCGACACCTCTGAAAAAGCTCGCCATTCGCACCAGCGAAATGTCAGGAAGTGATTCCGAGCAACGATGGCCAATACACCCGAAGAAATACTATTCCATCATCCAAATATATGTCTTTTTATTATGGCCACTTTGAGGTTTGAAACTATAGATGATCTGGTGTCATAAGTATTCTGGGTATACGTCCGTTGGTTATCGCTAGAAACCTGAAAGGAAAAACAAGCGTTTTGACGTTTCGCCGGGATCACACCGAGCATCATCAAAAATGTTTTCGCTGCACGAGTCAGTCGGAAACTGATGGAAATTTCCTTATCTGTCTTATTTATAGGCGATTCCGTAGGTTGTATGGCGTGCCATGACCTCTTGTATTACGACCTGAATTATTTTGTTGAAAATAATTGGAGCCATGATTTTGAATGTTGTTTTCATCGTTCGTGGAACCTTGATTAATTTCAAAATTTGGAAAATCATTTGTGCCAGGACGTGCAATGGTTTCTTGATTATCTTGATGTGCGATAATTATTGTATTGTCATGGATGGTATTAGACTGATGTTGCGCTGAAAAATTGTTTGGAGATATGAAATTTCTTCTTATAAGGGTCTTCCAAACATTTGGCAAGAAAAGTGCATCATCCCTGCTATTCAATTCACCCTGCTTTTCGATTTCAATAGCCTCTCTAATGAGTCTCGTTCTGAAATGAGATGTATTAGCAATTTCTTTATATGTCTCGAAATTTATTTTATGTCCAGTTCGATGTTCATGCTGGAAAAGTGCTGATGTTGTTTTGTTTGTTTCTATTAGCGAGCCTATGTTCATCTAATCTAGCAGAAATACGTCTATTAGTTTGACCCACGTACGATTTCTGACAGTAAGTGCATTGAATTTTATAAACACCATGGTTTTCAAGTTTCATTTTGTCTTTGGGGTTACCTAAAATTCGAGATATGGTGCTATGTGGCTTGTATGTGACTTTTATGTTTTGTCTTTTTAAAATGCGACCTATTCTGTCAGTGGCGCCTCTAATATAAGGAAGGGTGACATTGTTTACAAATAGTGGTTCGTTTTCTCCTGGCTGTCTATTGCTGTTACTTTGACGTATAGCGTTTCGTATTTGTTTGGAGTTGTACCCATTCTTTCTTAAAAGCATTAGTTACGTTATTAAGTTCATGGGGTTGTTTGTGGTCATCGGCTAAACGTTTAGATCTAGAAATTAAAGTGTTAGCAACAGATTGTAGTTGTGATGGATGATGGTGTGAAAGTGCATTCAGGTATCTGTCAGTGTGTGTCGGTTTCCTGTACACTGTATGACTGTAGTGTTGCCCCGAATTTTTCGAGATTAAAACGTCGAGAAATGCCAATTTGTTATCTTCTTCTATTTCAATGGTGAATTGTATATTAGGATGTTGAGCGTTTGAAAATGTTACAAAATTGTCAAGTTCATTTTGTCCATGTGACCATATGATGAAAATATCATCCACATATCTAAGCCATAATTTAGGTTTTAGAATTGTTTGATCTAGAGCCTTCTTCTCGAAATAAATCATGAATAGATTCGCTATAACAGGAGAAAGAGATGAACCCATCGGAGCACCAGCAATCTGTTTGTACATTTGACCATTGAAAGAAAAATATGTGTTTTTCAAACAATGTTCAGCTAAGTCAATGATATATTGTAGATAAGATTCATTATTGGAAATTAGTTGTAAAGCTTCATCAACAGGGATGCTGGGGTACAACGACTTCACATCTAAACTGGCCAAAATATCACTGTTATCAATCTGGGGATTTCTTAAGATTTGAATAAAATGTTCAGAATTTCTTACGTACGAATCGGCTTTTTATACTTCAGGTTGCATAATTTTTGCCAAAAATTTCTCAAGTTTTTGGAAAGGAGAGTTAAACGCACTAACAATGGGTCTTAGAGGAACACCTGGCTTATGAACTTTTGGTAAACCATAAAGTTTTGGGCATCTGCTGGATTTTTCTCGTGGTATTAGTTGTTTTTGTGTTTCAGGATCGATCGGTGAATTTTTAATTTTGGATTTAGTTGTCCTTTTTAAGTATGTAGTCGGATTTCTGGAAACTGCTTTGTATGATTGGTCTTGTAGTATATCACTCATTTTCTATTGATAATCGGTTTTATTTATTAACACAGTGGAGTTGCCTTTATCTGCTTTCAGAATAACAATATCTCTATTATTTTTTAATCTTTCAAAGCAAGATATTCGCCTTGCGTCAAATTTGGAACTGGTGGTCGGCAATTTCGAATGATTCTAGAAACCTCCTGCCTTACTATTTCGGCTTGTTGTTCTTCTATTGTATTAAGTGAAGACCCAACTTCAGTTATGATTTCCTCAGTAGGAATATGTTTCGGTGTCACAGCAAAATTGAAACCTTTACTTAAAACAGATTTTTCAGAATTAGAAAAGACATGATCAGAAAAGTTATAAATTATTTTATTTTGGTCCAGGATGAATCGTTCTACATTCTTCCTCTGTGGCATCAGTCTTTGGAATTTGTTTTCCAGTTTTTCGTTTTTCAAAATTCTGTCAGTTTCAGCACGCCAGGAAGTGAGAGTGTCAACTTGATTCCACAACAAAGGATGTAATTTGTTGGCTAATTCAAGGTGCATGTGGAAGAGGTCATATTCAATTTTTACGATTAGTAGTTTACTTGCATCGTGTAGAATTGTGTTTGTTTTTCTTGTCACTGTGTGCAAAGACAGTTTTGTAAAGGTTGGTAATCTGTTATTATCACGACACCTGATAAGAAACGTGAGGTCGCACAGCAGAGTAGTTATTTTGGATCTCAAATTTTCATACAGCTTTGTAGATTTCTAGCGATAACCAAGTTTCAATTTATTCGATTATTAGATAAAGAAGTCGAGTCTTTTTAATGTGGATTATCTTTTATTCCATATAAATCGTCAACAGTTTCAAAAAAGTCCATTTTAGGATAGTTTAAGAATCACCAAAAAGCACACAGATTTGTCTTCGGATTGAAATAACACTTTACTCCAGGTCGAACACTGTTGCAACAAGATTGAATGAACGCGTAGCCCCTGCGACATCTGAAGAATTTTGTAACATCTCCATCGACAGGTGCCATGTCAATTTCTTCCAAACATCGATCATCTATATATAAATTGGGATAATTGTTAAAAACGTAAACAACTATTGTGCTTGATCTACTTACCGCGACATCCCTGTGAGTGCGGAGTGTTTTTAATTGAATCGCATTTATTAGCATAAAAATTGAACCATTGTCCGGCGGGACATGGCAGCTTAAGTTTCCATTGGCCAAATTGCATGCATTGGTAATATTCCGAACAATTGTTATAGTTTGGAAATAAAGCTTGGCCAATAGAAGGACAGGAATCTAAATTATAAGAAGTGATCATTTCAAAATTTCAAAACTAAGATAGGGACTTACCCCCTCTATCATTATCATAGTCACATTTGTTTGTTGTTTGGTTGAAACAGCCTTTTAAGCAATATCTTTTGATCGCCGTTCCGTTACAACAAACCCAATATTCCTGGCATGTAGTTGTTTTTTTCCAAATTATTTCTGTGTGTCCACCACGGCAAGAAACAATGTAAGAGTCACCAAAATCTTGTTGAAAATTGATAATAATAGGACAATAATTTGTTTACAAGATTATTTTGCAAATTTTACCTCTACGTGAAGCCATATACTCTCCAGGACAAATTGTTGAAGAGAAAACAAATTCGAATTGTTGGAAAGTAATCGCAAGAAGCACAAGTGAAAACAATTTTAAATCCATTCTGTTGGAATAACGAAATAATTGTAGTACCATTTTTGCTGAAGTAGCTTTTTAAAGGGCTGCTGATTAGGCAATTTTTCCTTCACGATAATGAGTTTAACCCATATCTAAGATACCTTTATCTTATTATCTTAGATTATTCAATCCAGTATGACAAGGAAATTTTGTTGTTTTGATTTGATGAGGAAAACAAGATTGAAAATATATTCACGATCCATTAAGTATTCAAGTTGTATATTGATTATATATAGTCAATTTTTTTCAGAAATGTGCGCTTCAACAAGGGACACCATTTTTTGATCGTATAACCCACTAACTTGCGTTCAAGATACCTGAAGTATCTTGAAGGAAAGTTTTAATTTAGAAGAGATATGAAACACCGGGGCTTTGATCTTAAGGAGAAATCTTTGGACTTTGATTGAATATTAAATGAAATATATAAATGAATGAAAATTTTAATTGTCACTGCCAATTGAGAGGGAAACAAACAATTTCTGATGGCATAACTTTTCTGTAATCCAACCTTGTAGGTTTGTTCATACATTCGCTTTATATTTTACGCGCAATAACTTCCGATTAAATCGATTCCGAAAAATTTCCCTTTGCGTTGAGGTTTTTTTCAACGCCAAAAAAAGAAACAAATAAAGATTCCTTTTGTCTTTATGTTGGCAGGCTCTTCTTGAGATATAACTTCCTGCTTCTATTAACATGAGGATGACCCAGCACTCTATTATTTATATTTTGGTAACACAAAAGTGGAGTATTGCAATCGGGTTCCTTTTGAAAAGCTTGTGACTTCGAGTGAGTTCGAATCAAACTTAAAGAAGAATTATATCGAAGAGAACGGAGATGTATTAAAATTTAATCGACTTTCTTCGAAGTTCCCGCATCGTATTTCCTCGGCCGTTAATTATGAATATTTTGATGATCATCTCTATATGTTTTATAGGAAAGCATTCCGGAAAGGCATGGAAGTTTCTCTTTATTTTAATCAAATAATTGTGTAATCTACAAGCAGTTTTTATAACTAAGTAATTCAATTCGTAAAGAAAAATCACCCACTCTTTCAGCATTCCTTAATGAGTTGGAAATGTGTCCGCTTATAATATTTTCTATTGAAATAGATTCGTTTATTTCATGGACGATAAACACACTCTGAAAAATCATTGCCACTTTATCGCCAATACGAATCAAATACTTGTCATCGAACACCGTTGTCACGTAATTTTCAATATCAATGGAAAAAATGATTTTAATTTTGATTTGAGAGATTGAGAATTAAAATATAAATATGTTCTGAATAGATTCTATTTTAGAACTTTGTCCGATTAGTCTTTGCATTTCAGGTCACATGTCATTGTAACTCAAAAGGTATTTCTGTTCGTCTGAATTTGCTCAGCACTAGTTTCAACAATAATAATTATAGAAACCGTCAGCTGTAGTATTACACTGTTTCATGTATTGACGGGGGTAAATTCGTCAGAATATGTGCCGAACAATTCAATTATGCCATCTGTTAACGACGACCTTCCTGTCAATTCAATTCTTTTTTCATTAGATATTATTCAAATTATGCTCACGATCAATCAAGCGACCTGAAATCAATTTGATTATAAATTCCCACTTCTGATTCTTTTTTATTGAATATATTATTTTAATTACTCTTATTATCAATTTCAGGCGACTATAAATCAATTCATTTATAAATAATTATCGGTTTAATCATTTTTATCTATATGCAATTTGAAAGAGATAGGAATGTGAGGAGGAGAATTATTAATTAGTTGTATAAGTATGTACAGCATATGAAATTCATAAATACCTGTAGTGTTGTCAGCATTTGTAACTTAACCATTTGATTATATACCATTTTTTCTTCCCATCCAAAGTCTGTTGGTAAAATTCTGTCGGGACTGGTAAATATGCATGGCTCCAAAGATGAGCTATATATGCTGAACGCAGAACTTGTTGGTACAATTCCGATTTACATGGCGGAAATGCCGCACCACGATAGTTGGTCGCAAAGACTTTGGATGGAAGAAAAATCAAATGATTCGACGCTTACCAACTATCACAAGCGTATTTGTCTACAGACCTTGAAATTGAATATATTAAATTGAATTATTCTGATATTATTTCTATTAATTTATTAAATTATTCGACGATGAACACACAAGAAGAAGAAGAGGAAGATGAAAGAGATTTGTTTACTGTGCTGAAAAATCAGATGCTGCCATAATGGCTTGTTTATATAATACTCTTGATATGTTCAAATAAAGGCCTCATAATTTTATTTCGATATCGTACAATACTTCTATCTCTTCAAGTCATATAAATAAAAAAATAGAAAACACCGAATCAAAAATAGAAGAGGAAAAGTCGTCAGCCAGCTCACGTATAATTTTCAATATCAATGATCGTGAGCATAAACAATGGAAATCGAGATGAATTGACAGGAGGAAGGTCGCATCCAATTACAGATTTACTGCATTCGGGTGAATACCTGTTCGGCAGATTCCTTGCTGACCCCCATCGAGATTAAAATATAAATATGTTCTGACCAGAAATAAAATAAAAATTCTATTTTAGACGGTTTCTGCTTAGTATTATTGTTATGAAATAGTACTGAAACATTTTCAGACCAACAGAAATACTTTTGGATTTTTTTTCGACGATTTCTCTTCCCACTAAGTGCGCCTGCTGACGCTCACAATGATGTCTATCTAAACTATCAATTGATTTCACCATCAAAAATACAACTACCTCCGGACTAGATTATAATACCACAATGCTTGATTTCTTCCTCTTTCATATATTGAACAGTTCATTCAATAGTCAATTTGTCATGACTATTCAGACAAATTGTAGACGATGCGACGCACATTTAGTGCATTTTTAGATTTACCATCGAATATTATTGGTAAAATTGATAATTATTGTAATTATTTAATTTTTTTGTGTTAATAGTCTGCTAGAAGTGACAAGATATATACAAAAAGTGCTTTTTGCGTGGATTGACCTATGTTGTTCGAGATGAATATCATAGGCAAGCGTAATCAACTTCTTCTTCTTCTGATGCTATCCGTTAACGGATGTTTGCGACCACATTCTTCATTTCATTCCTGTTCCTAGCGGTGTGAATTAGTGTTGGTATGCTGTGTATTACCGTCCAATGTCTAACGTTCCGCAGCCAAGACATCCCCTTCCTTCCTACTTCTCTCCGTCCCACTATTTTACCCTCGATTATCAATTGTAATTATTTATATTTTTCATTCCTCATGACGTGTCCTAGGTATGCAGTTTTCCTCTTTTTGATGGTGGTGAACAACTCTCGCTCTTTGTTTACAGACGGTAGCACATCTTCATTTGATATTCTTGCGTCCAAGGTATTTTGAGGAGTCTGCGGTACAACCACATCTGAAGGCTTCTAATCTGTTGATGGTGTTTACTTTGAGGGTCCAACCTTCCATCCCATAAAGAAGCATCGACCAGACGTAACACTTCAGGAATCTTAGTCTTGAATCAAGATCGAAGTACGAGCAAGTGAATACTTTCTTCAGTTTGTGACCGAACGGACCCGGTAGATGTCGCGCCGACGCTACCCGGAGAAGCGCGTCGGAACACGGCGCATGACCGAGTGAGCAGCAACTTGGATCGGCACTTGATTCTCCAACCGTCGAACGGAACGGACGTATCAAAAAGAGAGCTCTCGTGCGCGAAAGACAAACAGTGAAAAACACGTGTGGTTTTTTTTTTGTTGCTACGAACAGTAATCTGTTTATATTTAAGGAATCCTCTTTGTAAGGTAGGCGTTTTGTATTTTATTGTAACACTACTGGTTATTGCTATCATGCTGCATATGTATTTTCCATTCTCGTCCGAAATTCGATTACACCCGCGGACACCACATTTACACACACACCATCACTCCGCGTTGAATGTTCCTGCAAAACTCGAGCCTCGCCGTGAAACAATGATTTCTTTCAAAAACACGAAACTAATGCTCGCATCAAAATTTAAAAAAACCACTTCCATTTCATCACGAGAAAAGCGTTGCGCCATCCATGCCGTTTAGGCCTCCGAACTCTATGCTCCAGATACTTCTCCGCTGACTCTCGCCATCGACTTACCCTAAAACTAAAACACTAACATTGAAATGCTGATGCGATGCTTTTGATTCAACAACCGGCATTTGACGCCACATCATTGTTTCTGTCAGAGTCAGTTTTCCCGGAATCATTCCGAAACACATCTACAAAACACAGGGATTTCGCGAACGGGGAACGGAGTTTTTATCCGTCTGGGGCAACGATAGAACGGAGCTTCCAATTTGAATAAACGAGCTCAGGATAAATTCGGGTGTATCATTTTCCTTCAACCATTTGCAACTAATCACTTTCGTTTCAGAGCGGCAAGGTGCTAAATTCTGTCTGTTTTAGATGTTTTTCTTATTGACCTGATTTTCCGAAAAGAAACTCCTGATTTGCGTATCCTAAATTTGAAAGCTCACAACGTAGGGTAAAGTTTGTATTGACGATCACAAGGCCATTGCTTTCAAATTCGAACCTGGGGGCGTCGGCCTCTTTGCATGACAACCAATCTGGTGTTTGGACTTGGTTGGGCCCGCACGAGTGTCTGTGTCTCTGTGGGTTTGTCCGAGTACCTTCTGACCGGATGCTTGCAAGTGAGGTTACGGAACGTTTTAAGTTTAACGAATGTTTCACGTGTGTTATACCGTAGCGTTGGCAGCACTGCTGTTCTAGAGACTTTACGCTAGGGGATTGTGAGGTTGGTAGCTCCGAGCTAGTGTGACTTATAATATGGCTGTATGTTGGTTACTTACGCAATAAACGCGTCGTGATTTAATTGACTTTATCGTTTTAATTTACGTTTCAAGTTCCGGTTAAACTTTAGAACAACGTGCTTGTTCAATGCGGCATTTAATTTCTAAGTCAGATGTCCAGTCCTCAGACAACCACACTCCCAAATATTTAAATTTATCAACTCTTTCTATGCGCATTGCATTGAATGTTATCTCGGAGTCTTCAAAGGCATTCATATCTTTCGTGATCACTAAAAACTTTGTTTTCTTGGTGTTTATGTTGAGACTCACCGATTTACTGTGTTCCCCTACAATGTTGACTAGTAGTTGTAATTCCTGTATATTGTCAGTGATCAGCACTGACATAGCGGATGTTGTTGATCCACATCCCATTAAGCTTAATACCGATCTCTTTCTCTTCCAAAGCTTTACGAAAAACCGCCTCTGAGTACAGGTTAAACAAAACTGGGGACAAGACACATCCTTGTCGTACTCCTTTCTGAATCTGTACGCTGTTAGACAAGTCGCTATCCAATTTAATCCGTGCAGTCTGATTCCAATATAAATTTTCGATGCATCTGCTATCTTTTTGATCTATATCAAGGTTTCTTAAAAGGTGCATTAGTCTATGATGTTCAACTCGATCAAATGCTTTTTCGTAATCCACAAAGCACAGGCAGACGTCTTTTTTGACGTCATAACAGTTCTGGATAAGTACTTGTGTAGCCGCCATCGCTTCTCTTGTGCCCATTCCCTCTCTAAACCCAAACTGTGTGTTACTAATATCTCTTTCGCATTTTTTATAAATCCTTTGATGGATTATCTTTAGAAATATTTTTAGGGCATGACTCATCAAGCTGATGAGTCGGTGATCTTCGCATTTTCTTGCGTTGTTTTTCTTGGGCAAGGGTACAAAGGTGGAACTCAGCCATTGTTGTGGATACTGTCCTGTTTCATAGATGATGTTAAATATCTTATGTAAAACTTCGATGCTCCTTTCATCTGAAATTTTCAAAATCTCTGACGGGCCCGGTGGCCTTGTTGTGTTTCGAGCTACGAATCGCTTTCTCTATTTCCGCTTTTAAAATCGGAATCAACGTACCTTTCAAATTCAATAACAAATGTGGTCCAAGTGTCAGAGGTTGTTTTGTATTTGTTATAATAGTTTGTAGTTTGAACCGTTCCCCATAGATTTTTGGACGCTCAGTTTTATTTCTCAAGAAACAAATTGTTAGAAACATTTTCAAGGTCAGTGTTTATTTTCGAATCTGTATAAAATATTGTGTGATTATGTCTTCAACAATAATAAGTTGTTATAAATGATCTTTTTAATTCTCTTCATTAATTCAGAAAATAAATTGGAAGTGATTAGACAAATTACCCAAGTTACGCCACTGCGCTTTGTATGTGCATTCCTCTTATATACTTCCATGTATAGGATGAACTTTCCTCTGTCTTAATGGAATAAAAGAACACATCTGTGTACGCCCTTTGGTCACCAAGAAATAAATAATCTATATTCTGTGGTACGCGCGAGTTTTATAGGTTATGTGGATTTAAAATTATTGTTCTGTGCTCTAGTAACGCCACAAACAATTTTATAATTTAACGAAATTATATTTCTTCTCTTTCGTGTCTGCCAAAACTTTATAAGCGAAATGGATTCTCTATATCAACACCCTGATTCGGAACATATTAGGAGCAAGGTACACTAAGTTACTAAAAAGTTTTGATCTTTACTCTCAATTTTTAGTTTACAATCAAATATGGACAAATCCTAACATCCATGAATTTCATTAAGAATGATGTTAGTCACTTATCAGAAAGATTATCTACTTTACAACAGTATGTTGATGACCTTCCGAAAATGCTAGATTTTGATATGCAACGAAAGGACCAAAGGATAGCGGAATTGCAATCACAATGTGATCAACTGTCTCGCAAAATTTTCGTTAATGAAAGATCAAAAGCAAATAATGAAAATTTACCTCATGATGAAGTAAAATGGAGACTAACACGTTTTGATGCAAATCCAAGAAATACGTCAAACGACAGAGAGTTTAATCAGGGTGTAGAGAGGAGAAGATCGCCATCATGGGAAAAGAGATATTCTTATAATAAGAGACCTGCACCTGATACTGCATATACCAAAAGATTCAGTAATAAATATAGAAGAATGTCGGAAAAAAGGTAACCTTCTAACAATTATTTACTTCACAAAAGCTTCCTGAATTTCATTCCAACTCTCGGAATATTTCTGATTGATTTTTTTAAACACATTTTTATGAGAAAATTAGATTTTGCAACTTGAATCTAAATTTTTATATATTGAAACCCCTGTTGTAACTGAAAATTTCATAGATAAGTGTATGCATTCAATTTTAAATTGAATTTGAATAATCATTGAGGGATTGCCATAAATTTTGTTTTTTTTTCAACAAGCTTTGTGATAGTGATGTATGAATATGTATTGAAAAATGACTCGTAAAATAAACGCGTCACTATTGCGTTCATTTGGGAGACGTGTCGCAATAAGATTTAATGATCACGGATCACTCGTAACATTAATACTGAATTTTAACATGTATGCATAACTATGTAAATCAGACAGAGCGTGCATTTGGGATTCGATATTATCTTGGATGACTAGTAATTGAGGGTTGAATCTTTATTTTCAAAAAGTGAATGTTGATGATTCAACGAATCAATATATACGTTACATATGACCATTTAATCGAGATTCTATTTTAGTAATATATTTATATCTTGAATGAACGAATGAATCCTATGTGGTAGTCTGCATATGAAAGCGATGTTTCACTTTTCTTAAAAAAACAGTTACCATCTTGAAAAAATGAACAAAAATATCATATAAAATTGAAAGGGTGCTATAAGAAACTTATTTAAATCCTTATTAAGGCACTCTAATTGATGTAAATTGTATTTTATGGAAAGAAGCTTTGCTGCTGTCACCTTTCAATCTGTTCCGTAAAGGATCGTGGATTCGGCTAGCACCGTTAAACAACTGTGCAGTTAGCACTGAGCTAGATGGAGCCACCACGAATATTGACAAGCAATTGACTCCAAAGTTTCGTATTTACTTGGTACCACTCCAACTGGAATTTTCCTTGAAATATTCTCAACATCTCTACTCATTGAGATGTTTGGTAACATATTTTCGACATTGCTTTCATTATCATTTATTTGATCCTGTAACGATGTAAACTTAGCACGTTTTTTCGCGGGAAATTCGATATCTTAATGAATATTACAATACTTAAAAACAAATTGAAATCGTCTATGAATTTATAAAGTTCAGGACGAAACAGATAACTTTATCGAATGTGTAAATAAAATGTAAAAATAATCGATCTAAAGGGGCAGAAAATATGCTTGAATTTGTCTGCGCGAGTTGAAAACGATCCTTGCTGAACTGCTATCTCGTGCTGTTGCATTCAACCTTGCGACCTCCGATATAACATCTGATCTGAATCGGATTTGTAATTTCAATTAAATTATCGGAATCGGACATCCGTTACGTCCCTTAGATCTTAATTATCTAATTTTTCAGTTTCAGTTATTCGTCAACTGAGAAACCTCCTTTCAAACGATTTACAAAGGAGGAAGGTGAAATTTCTGACCGTGACGATTATTCAAAAAGAGTAGAATTTACAAACGACAAACCAATTGTAACCGACACAAATATGTTCCACGTCTGGGCCCCTATGGAAAACCAGAGAAACATGATTGAAGAAAAAGGAATCACAGAAAAGAATCCAATGTCACAGAAACACGAAGATGAACAAAAAATAAATCATTATACTTCAAAGATAATGAAAGCACCAATTACAAAAGAAAAAATGGAGACAGACGTGATTGATCTAACAGAATTTAAAAAAGATCAATCCACAGTAACTGAAACAAAGCCATTCAGCGTTCTTGAATTTGTAAGGAACCAAGCTAAGCGGTGGGAGGAGAAAAAAATCATGGAGAAAAATTCAGCAATAAATGAACCTAAAGAGGAATCAAAAATTAATCATCAACCCTCAAAAACAACAAAGACAACTAAAACACAAAATAAAAAAGAAAAAGTGGAGAAAGAGAGAGTGGAGAAAGAAAAAACGGAAAAAGAGAAAGTGGAGAAAGAAAAAAGGGAGAAAGAAAAAACAGATAACGAAAAAATGGAGAAAGAAAAAACAGATAAAGAAAAAATGGAGAAAGAGAAAGTCGAGAAAGAAAGAATAGTGAAAGAAAAAGAGGAAAAAGAAAAAGCGGAAAAAGAAAAAGTGGCGAAAGAAGAAAATCAGAATTCAGAAAACAGGAAAGAAACGAAACAAACTACTCCCGTGGAACGGAAAAAAAGAAAAGACAAATCCACAGATAAATCGAAGGAAACAAATGAAGTAGGATTCGTTGCTAAGCGTGGAAGGAGAATGAGTACGAGGATTGCAAATATAAAAGAGGCAGTGAGTGCTGGAAAAAAGAAAGATAATGAGGATTCTGAACATAAGGAGATCAAGCCTATGGAATCTGAGGAGGTCCAGGATACTGAGCCTGCGGTTAACATACCGGCTGTCTGCATTATTTCACAAACAGTATTGAAGGAAGCTCAGGTAATATTCCACTATTTCGCTAATATTTGTTTCAGTGTGTGCATATGTTAGCGCTTGTTAATGTGAATAACATCAGCATCATAAATGAATAAGACATTGTCACAATATGTTAGTATAGAAATTTTTTCCAACCGAACTTGGCGGGAAAAAGGACCCTCTTTTGCAACAAAAAAGGAGTCAGATGACGCGACTATCTTTTAGAGGTGTTCCTCAAATACTGCGAGCAATCTTTTGCTAGAAGATCGCGAAACTCTAGGACCTCTCGTAATTCAAAAAGAAAAAATAGGGTGTCGCGAATCGATTTTGGTCAGCTAACGCTCGCTCCTAAGAAATTCGGAATACCTTTTTCGACCATGCAATTAATGCGGCTTTTCTTTCCTCTCGACGGACGTAGAATCTACCGATTTTCCCCAAAAAATTCCGACAGGGAAACGTCCTGCTCGAAAAACTTTCAATGTCGTAATATCTTCGTTATTAAGTCGACCATCGAATTACCACTTACACGAAAATTTAAAAGAAAAAATTATTTTAAATCGCCCGAAGAATCTAAGGCCGTAGGAATAGTCGTTTCCGAAAAAAACCACAAAAGTCGACGATCTTTTTTTAATTTCCCCTTGTGTGTACGACCATTTCCGGACATTTCCGAATGATTTGTTCGATCGGTCGAACGGAATAAGAACGATAAATTTCGAATATTCACCTATCGATCGTGTACGGATGGATCGTTATTTCGGGTTCACTTCACAATTATTTCCGTTTCAGTATGGTCAAATTGAGCATCTTGACGATGAGTCGCAGTAGCCGCGGCGATACGTCGCACAGTGGTAGGAAATAGCCTAAAAACGGAAAAAAATACAAGGATGCTCCATTTTTTCGGAAATATTCCTGATGAAGGTAAATCTCTAGAGTATCTGATTCGCTGAATCGATCTAGACAATTTCCAAGCAAAAAGTATAAACAGTTTTAAAGACTAAGCTGTACCAGCTATACCGTCTACTGATTGTTGGAATGTTGATTAGATAAAACATGATTGTTGGTGAGTGCGATCAATCGGAAAGCGGAATATCGTACAATTCATAAACCAAAGGCATATATTCTATTGGATAAAAATCATCTAAATAAGTAATTTTTTCCGATTATAAAATTTGGGAAATATTGGCTCTACCCAATGAATAAAATTTGATTTCACTTGCTACGAATAATTGGCTCGGCATCTGGAAGAAAAAAATATAACCAAATGAGAATGATGATACTGTTGATGACAATATGACAATATCATTAGTTACCATAATGTGGCACAATTTATATCGAATCTAATTTATACAGTGCTGGTCCAAATTATGGCATAAATTCATTTCTGTAGTAAAAACAAATTTTTGAGGAAATTTGGTTTAGAGTTTGCTGAATTTCAATGTACTGCAGAAAATTTTTCGTTAGAAAACCCTATCACTAGGTCAGCCTCAAACATTTCCTGAATAGGAAAAGGGAATCTTGTAGTACCTCTTTGGAAAGGTCTTTCAATATTCTATTGAGGAGTGCGGAAGATATCGAAAACCGAATGATTTTGGTCGTAAGTTATTTGAGACCCGTGCGAAGAGACGTAATAAAATCTGAAAATATTCATCGAAAAAATGGTATGGGGAACACGGGCGGTCGCTGGCGGAAACCAAATGTGAAGGAGTTAAAGAACAATCTGTTTCCTATTGGAAATTCATAGAAGTGGACTGGAGACTGTTGGAGCTTTTTTTTTAAATAAAAAAGTCGAAAATTAAAATCACAAAAAGTTATCAATATTTTCGCGGATGATTCAGACTTATTTTTGACTCAATTGCCGTATTCAAAGTAACTGAAGAATGTTGCAAGACCACTGAATGGGTTAATTAAATTTTCGGAACAAACTAAACACCCTTCATGATGTTGATTTGTTGCTATTCCAAATCCTCAGTTCCTTCATTTTTCACCTTTCAACACGCGCAAATGGGTCCACCAATTTTTCAACGTAAAATCATTCTTATGTATGAATTCTCAAGACAGTAACCTATCAGAATCGAACATGCGATCAAAAAAATCTCGCATTAAAAAAAAAAGATTTTTTTCCGCGTTTCGACCACTGTGCGTCGCACAGTGGTAGGAAATAGCCTAAAAACGGAAAAAAATACAAGGATGCTCCATTTTTTCGAAAATATTCGTGATGAAGATAAATCTCTAGAGTATCTGATTCGCTGAATCGATCTAGACAATTTCCAAACAAAAAGTATAAACAGTTTTAAAGACTAAGCTGTATGTGTATACCGTCTACTGATTGTTGGAATGTTGATTAGATAAAACATGATTGTTGGTGAGTGCGATCCATCGGAAAGCGGAATATCGTACAATTCATAAACCAAAGGCATATATTCTATTGGATAGAAATCATCTAAATAAGTAATTTTTTCCGATTATAAAATTTGGGAAATGTTGGCTCTACCCAAAGAATAAAATTTAATTTCACTTGCTACGAATAATTGGGTCGGCATCTGTAAGAAAAAAATATAACCAAATGAGAATGATGATACTGTTGATGAGAATATGACAATATCATTAGTTACCATAATGTGGCATAATTTATATCGTATCTAATTTATACCGTGCTGGTCCAAATTATGGCATAAATTTATTTCTGCAGTAAAAACAAATTTTTTGGGAAATCTGGTTTAGAGTTTGCTGAATTTCAATGTACTGCAGAAAATTTTTCGTTCGAAAACCCTATCACTAGGTCAGCCTCAAAAATTTCCTGAATAGGAAAAGGGAAACTTATAGTACCTCTTTGGAAAGGTCTTTCAATATTCTATTGAGAGGTGCGGAAGATATCGAAAACCGAATGATTTTGGTAGTAAGTTATTTGAGACCTGCGCGAACAGACGTAATAAAATCTGAAAATATTCATTGAAAAAATGGTATGGGGAACACGGGCGGTCGCTGGCGGAAACCAAATGTGAAGGAGTTAAAGAACAATCTGTTTCCTATTGGAAATTCATAGAAGTGGACTGGAGACTGTTGGAGCTTTTTTTTTAAATAAAAAAAGTCGGAAATTAAAATCACAAAAAGTTATCAATATTTTCGCGGATGATTCAGACTTATTTTTGACTCAATTGCCGTACTCAAAGTAACTGAAGAATGTTGCAAGACCATTGAATGGGTTAATTAAATTTTCGGAACAAACTGAACACCCTTCATGATGTTGATTTGTTGCTATTCTAAATCCTGAGTTCCTTCATTTTTCACCTTTCAACACGCGCAAATGGGTCTACCAATTTTTCAATGTAAAATCATTCTTATGTATGAATTCTCAAGACAGGAGCCTATCAGAATCGAACATGCGATCAAAAAAATCTCGCATTAAAAAAAAAGATTTTTGTCCGCGTTTCGACCACTGTGCGTGTTCGTTGCGTCAAGTAATGACGAGTTCGAAACTCTTTTTTTTTCAATCCTCCTGAAAATAGTATTTTCCATATCTCCAATGGAAATATAAATGTTACGTTATTATTATTATTTTTATTATTATTGTAATGGTGTTATTATTATTTTTATTATCATTGTGGTCGTGTTAATGTGGTGATGATGGTAGTTGCGATTCATCGAGAAAGACAAACACTTTTCATTCATGCAGTTACATAACCTCAGCAACGATTTAGTTTGATTCTTTTTTCGACTCGTTTGTCGTTTGCAGATTTGATAATTTCACATTAAGAACATCGAAAGGCAACGTATATGACAACACCAAACTACGTTATCCACACTTTCCAACCGTATATCATCGCTTGGTTGGAGCACAGCCAAAATAGCCAAAAAAAAACGATTTTAAAAATGAAAAATTAACAGATGTTCGATTCCATTTATAAAAAAAAAATAATATTATAGAAAGACAAAAAGTATAAACGAAAAATACATTTCTTCTTAATGGAGTTATATTATCAATGAAACAAGACTTACTCCTTAATAAGTATTGCTCGTAGTATAAAAAAATAAATCAAAACGAAATTACTTTCAATATAAATACTTGAAAAGAAATCGAAATTTAGTAACGCATTTTCAGAAACATCATATATCAATCGAGCCTCTAAAGAGATCGTGGCGCATAGAGGGCATAGAGCCCCGACCACCACCAGCGCTTTCTCTTACGACACACTCTATATTCAAGTAACTTGTAACTTTTGGCCATGAAAACGCTGAAATTGATGAACTTGAATCTGAGATCAAGAGTGGTGGAGATGACAAGGGTTAATGATTGTTCAAGTGTTCCGAA
Source organism: Novius pumilus (assembly GCA_020654155.1). Lineage (NCBI taxonomy): Eukaryota > Metazoa > Arthropoda > Insecta > Coleoptera > Coccinellidae > Novius > Novius pumilus. The sequence goes on along the minus strand of JAIFOV010000584.1, from coordinate 28,420 downwards.
TCTGTTTGCTATTTGTGTCGTGATCTCCGTTTTCAGCGGCATTAGTTTTTCAGAAAACGTCCTTTCGTGCGGTAAATGCATGAAACATTATATTTTTTGTTATTATGGGCTTGGTAGTATTATTGTGAAAAACAGATGAAATAAAGAACGATGTCGATATTTTGACTAACATCGCCCATTAAAACATCGATGTACCTGAGCAATACAGCGATGTTTAAAAAACATTAATGTATCGTTTGCATCTCATTTTATTTCGAACGTAAACATTTCCTCCGAATTTGAACCGCAAATTTACACGCATGCGTTATTCCGTTCTGTGACTTTTTGGATTAACAGTTTTGAAATTGAACTTTTTTTATGAATGTTATTTATCAATTTTGTTTTGTTAATATAGAATTCTGGGAGGATTTTAGTTCAACTTCAAAGCGTTAAGAACGAGAAAAAAATGTCAAATTTTCCGTCCCACGGTACTGATTCATTTTTCCATGGTACTGATATAATATAAATTCAGTAGAAAGTCTTCAAAAAAATTATCAAATTTATTCACAAATTAGGTTATACATTTTTAAACTCTTTTATAATTATTATTTAACACATCAATGATAATTGATAACAATTGAAAATATCAGTGGTTCTGAAAAATTATTAAAAACTTTCTGACCGCGTAGCTCGTAGCTTCAGAAATATATCAGTTTTCGTTTCATCTGAATTGACTTAGTAGTATTGAAGTTATGACGCCTAAATAAAGAGCAAATTTCGTTCGTAAGGTTTAGTATAAGGTGAAAATTAAGAATTGATAATATTCTCTATTATAACGATTAATTTTATAATTTATGCCTACTATAATTTAATTCATAGAACTTAACGAAAAATGGATAAATCAATAATAATGAATATATCAATTAACATTATATTAATTTGTTTATAATTTTTGGTTTTTGGTCACATTTTTTTTTAATTTCTGGTCTTCTTGGCAATGGTATTGTTTCAATTCATTTTCAATTATCTTGATGAACATCATTTTCAAGTCATCTGAAAACTTTGGTTTCTTTGTTGTGGCTACCGATAATTTTTTCGGCTGTATCGTTTCCCCATAGCAAAGTGTATGCATGGATTTTCATCCGAGCAATCGAAACAGCTCAATGAATTCAATCAAATAGAATGTTCTAGTAGTTTACTCCCCGTATACTTCAGGTTACCGACGAAAGGCTTGAAATGTTTAAAATTGTTTTGTAATACTGAAACAATGTTTAATATTTCATTTTCTGTAGAAAAATCAATATATACGGATTTAACATGTTCTCGCAAAATCGCCATCAATCAAAATTTGACACGTCCGTGCCATATTTTACTTGGTCGTCAGCTAATTCTTTTACGTAGCTGCCAATCCTGACAGCTAAACTTTTTCCATACCCAGCCTCACAAAAGTTGTATATGAAATTTTCTAATTGAGAATAGCATTGAGACATGTATGAGATAGAATTATGAGATAGAACATTTTTTATTGCGGTACTGCGTCGTTGGACGACCGCTCATTATGTGTAATTTTCTTTTATGTGAACATGATGAAATAGCAACAACGCCTTGGGAAGATTTTGAAGAGCAGATCATGCGAGTGTGTTAGGTAGATTCCATTCTATTAGCCACAAAGCATACTGACTAATCTTCCGTTTTATACGTAGAAGAATAATTTTCACTGAAGTCAATGAGGAGTTCAAACTCATTGCTTTGTAGAGACTGAGATATTTTTTCTCAGAGTTATTTTGATGAGTAATTCTGTATTTGTGGGATATGAACAAATTTTATGATTTAAATGGTTAATTGGTTGCCTTATCGTACATGACTTTTTTTATGTAATTTCAACAGTTATCTTTTTTTGTTTGCTCATAGATTCTTTGTTCTGAAAATACATTACATTTCATGTAAGATGATTCATTAACGGGATTAGTATCTTCCGATTTAAATTCTTATTTTTTCAACTTTGACGTCTCGCATGTCCTAGAAAGATATCCTTCAGAATTATTGTCACACAAGAAGCCGTTTAAAATTTCATATAACGTATTTTTCGTCAGTAATAAGAGTGAAAAGAGAAATTTTCATCGATTGCTATATTATTCCAAAATAATTCAGAAATTAGACATCTTAATTCCTAATAAACGCAAAAAAATAAAATCAATTTAAAAATATCTCAATGAACCAGGTATCAGATGAAGAAAAAAAACTTTCAGATTATGATGTGTCCAATTGATGCAACAACATGTGAAGAAGACACTGCCGAAGAAGAGAGGATGAGGAGAGAGCAAATGATAGAACTTTTTGGTGAATCTTTTGAGGAAAAAGATTCTAATACAGCAGATGACGTTCAACAGTTTGAAATTTTCAAGAGAAATCTCCCTTTAACAGAAAAAGTCAGTGAAGATCAAAAAATGCAAAACGATAATATGGAAAAGGAGAGCAATTTACTTGATAATACGAAAGAAGGAACTCGAATAACTGCAGAAAATTCAAATCATGCTTTGTTCAATTGTGACCCCGCAGAACTACCAAATACAACATGGAAAACAGAAGAGAGCATGGGAGGAGACAAACCATCCGCAAGTGAAATAAAAAAGGCTCATGTCAAAGAAACAAAAATGGTAACATCATTAGTGGAAAACGCTGTAAATATTGGAGGGAAGAAAGATGTGAATAAGGTGGAAAAATCTGCTGACAATCAAAAGAAGAATAATGACGACATAATTACCGAAAAGGATACGGAGCAACAATCAGTTGCAAAAGACATATTACTTGTAGGACCCGGACGCTCTAAACGAAAAAGAAGATGCGTTATGACTATGTTAGAATGATTTTTTATCTTTTTGTTGAGAAATAAATATTTTGTAATAGTCAGTTACTTTACGTTTTTCCTACCGTAAATGTTGTTTCACTCAGTTGTCATTCAGAAAAAAAGTATGTATGTGAATAATGGGCGGAACGCTATAATTCATCTTCAAACACGTGTAGAAGAAATCGGAAAACTAGAATTTACCGTGGACGTACCCTAGTCCAGTGCATTTAGGAATCGAGCCAAAAATTTTGTACCCGTTTTTTCTTTTACCCCTTTTTCGAAAGGGCCTCCCTAGGGGAGTGTAACCCTGAGTTTGGGCACCCCTAAAGTCAACCCTTTCGCCGCCATCTTGGATTTGGCGTTTTATTTTCAATCATCCATATCTCCAGTTCTAATTGTCGTACAGTAATAAATTTGGTGCCGTTGGATTTATTTTGAGTTGTTATTTGAAAAATGTTATGCGACAAAAAACTGTGGGGGTAACGGGAAAAATGTTATTAGCCGATAAAGTTGATCTAATGACAAAAAAAAATGTTTTCTAGGCTTTTCGGCGATTACCTCCTTCCCAGTTCACCTGAGGCTTTTCGCAGGAAGATTTTTTCGAAGATGAAGTAATTTCTTGCATTTAAAAAAAAAATTGTCCCGATATGACCATTTGTCGCCCGCCAATTCACGCGCAAAATTGCTATGTTTCGCAATAGCGCGCGCAATAGCGTTCGCGCTCCGCGCTGCGTTTCGTCGTGCAACGTCTTTATTTATTGAAAGAAGATGAAGTAATTTCTAGCATTTTCGGAGTTCCTCTGTTCGACCGCATAGGTAGGTATCTATCGGACGGAGCAAGAACTACCTCATTTCGAAGAGTGGTGGACACGTGCCTTATGGGATTTAGTGAGGGAGGGGGGTCAGTTCTTTGGCGACCACGACAGTAATCTGCAAGCATTCGTAAACGTAACAGCGATTGTTCGGAAAAATGAGTTCCTGCTTCATTTGTTCGAAGCTGTTAAGCCCCGGCGAGTTTGTGCAAGTATAAAAGAAAGGAGTGCAAACTCTCATCGCAGCGAGTGTTGCTCGTGGGGAAAAAGCTCACGAAAAGCTGTTGACAGGTGTCAATTCCATAGACATTCACGAGGCATGCAGGAAAAAATATGGCGACCTACGTCGGGTCTCTATGAGCAGTGCCACCAATCGCCCTTCTGTGGAGTTCAATGCGCAGCCGTTGGCGAGGCAGACGTTCGACTTCACAAAGTCCTGCTTCATTTCCTGTGAGTCTACTGAAAATAGTACGGTAGGACCTGGTCACTTTGTAAGAGATAAAAAATCAAAGTATTCATTCCTCGATATTCTTCGAGCGTTCACTCCGACAACAGAAATTTTGTCCATTATCGAACGGCTAGAAAGCGTACGAGATATTTCCAAGTCAGGAGCGTGGTACAATGTACAATGCAGAACGAAGTTGAGATTAGATGGTTTAAACTCCAGAAAAAGTACTGACAAGCTGGAAATTAGCTCAGAGCTCAGATATTGACAAATCTATGGTACCAGTTTACGATTACTTGTTGGACAACGTCGAGCAATGCCAATACACTCTTTCAGAATTGTTTTCTAAAGTCGGGAAAGATTGCCCCCTTCACAGCCAACATTTAGGCTTCGATTGCAAGAAAAATTTAAAGACGACATAATTTTTATTGATAATCCTGGCAAGTCGACTGTCGTCATGTTTCGGAATACGTGTTCAATATCGACGCGTATCCTGCACCTGACTCTTTCCTGGATGATGTAGAAGATGATATTCCCCATTCCCTCAGACGATACCTTTGTCAAATCATCCTTAAATTAAAGAAAGGATCGATGGATCAATGGAGAAAGAAATGCGTCGCAATAGCCCATGCCATTGTAGCCGCTGCAAGACCTCGAAAATACGTTTCCCCTTTGCAAATCGCTGTTGGAGCGTTCATTTATAAAAAAACAGGCTCCAAAGATGTAATTTCAGTTTTGAACAATCTTGGATTTTCCGCAAGCTCCAAAGAAGTTCGAAAATTTGAAGATTTTTGCGTGACGCGACCGTCTACACAAATAAAGCCCAATTCTTTCGCGCAATTTGTTTTCGATAATGCTGATTGGAACACGAACACGCTCGGCGGAAAAGGTACTTTTCAGGTCATGGGGATCCGCTGCTTGACACCGCACAACTCTATCGCCTTTGATACTACCATACACCGTTCTTCCATACGCCCATCTGCGCTGCTCTCGGGAACTTTGGGACTTCTCCGTTGCTCCATTATGAGATGAGGGATTCATCTACCAACCTAAACCGTGTTGTTTCTTTGGAGGAGTTTTTCCAAAACGAAGATCACATCAAAATAAAGCAGGGCGATTCTCTTTGGATCTACGCAAAGTGAATTTGCAACCCTGAAATACCAGGCTGGAATAGATTCATGGAAAGAATGACGAGAGATGACGTATATTGCAGGTCCAAGATCATACCGCTGATTGATGCCCCAGCTTCCGATTACAATACCATCTACACTGCTCTGATCTCTGCCTTGGAGAAATGTCGTGAAACTCATCAAAAAATTGCAATTGTCACCTTTGATCAGCCATTGTACTGGAAAGCTGAGCAAATTATTTCTAGAGCTAAACCTGAAAGTCAATTAAAGAACGTCGTCGTCAGATTGGGAGGGTTTCATTTGCTGATGTCCTTCATGGGTGCTATCGGAAACATCATGGCTGGCAGTGGTCTGGAAGCAATTTTCAAAGTCATTTACGCTGAAAATAGCGTTTACAAACTTATGACAGGGCACGCCTACTCGAAAGCTGTTCGTGCACATCTCTTGACTCATTAGTCCCTCGCGAAAATCATCCTCGACGCTACGGAATTTCCAGACGATTTACGAGACGATTGTGATCGTCTTGTTGATAATTACGAGAATTGGTCTACGATTCTAGAGGAAGAGCGATCGCAATTGACAACTTTTGTGAATAAATTCATGGAAACCGTCGAAAGCTTCGCAAACCGCGAATCAACTGCAAAATTGTGGATCTTATACTTCAAAATGGCAACACTCCTCAAGCAATTTATTGAAGCTGGAAAATCCGGTTCTTGGAAGCTACATTTGGAGACAATCTACAAGATGTTGCCTTTCTTTCATGCGAGTGGGCATCCACAATATGCAAAATCAGCACATTTGTACCTTCAAAAAATGACGAACTTGCACAAAATTATGCCTGTTGAAGAATTCAGAAATTTTACCGACTGTGGCTATTTCACCATCCGCCGTTCGGACAAATTTTGGTCGGGAATATTGTCAGATCAAACAATCCAGCAAGAACTCATGCGAAGGATCAAGGTTTTTGGAGGCCTCGTATACCGCGGCCTGTCCGACAGTTCCAAAAGTTTATTTGTCGCAGGATCCATCGCAATGTCTGCTGTGTCTCAAGAAATGGAGAACTTTTGCGGTAATTATTCAGTCACCTCTGAGCAACACGTGGACGCTCAATCTGCTCGCATAACTCGTGACAATGAAGACCTCCAGGTATTAGATTCATGGCTCGCGCAGCATCCACCTTTTCCGGAATGTACGGAACTTTTCTTGATTTCTTCAGGAGTAATCGCTGATAATTCTATCAATTGTCATGAAGCTAACGAAATTGGAAGGAAATTCCTTGAACGAAGCACGGGGCAAATTTTCGAAAATATGAAATTACATCGCAAGGATCGGGTTGATACTTTTGCAACAATGTCTCGCAGCATAACTATCGATTCGGAAGAGGTGATAATTTCGACATAAACAATTTTTCATCGCATGATCTTAACCCAGAGGACAGAGTTGGCTGAATGTTTGAAGTACGAACTTGCCCCCTTCCCAACGTCACTTGTCGATGATCAGGGTATGAGAAAAACGACAAAATCGACGCTTTCGGAAGAATTTGACACCTCACATATGATGATATCTCCGGGGGACAATGTATGCGAGGTAATCGATGGCGGATTTTTACTCCATCGAGTGACTTCGCAGAAGGGTAAGCTCTTTTCGGAGATTTGCAGGAGTTATATAAGTTATATTTCGCGCAATTATGGAAAAAATGTAGTCATCGTTTTTGATGGATATCCTGTAGATGCTACCACTTCGAACACGAAAGTTGCGGAGAGACGAAGAAGAGCAAAAGGTGGACGTGCAGCAGATATCTTTTTCGACGAAACGACCAAGTTTCCCAACATGACCCAGAAACTTTTCCTTGCCAACGAGCGCAATAAGAAAACTTGATTGATATCTTGAAGAGGCACTTGACCGATCGAGGTTTCGAGGTAAAACAAGCATGGGAAGACGCAGACCAGGGCCGGATCTACAATCTTCAGCAGGGGGGGCAAAGTACTCATGTGCCGCCCCCCCCCCTCCTTAGAGAAAAAGTCGGGTTGATTCAGGGCGGGTAATTATACAGGCTGTTTCAATGAAAAAGGCCTATTTCATTCTATCACTATCCCCGAAATTGAATCAGATACGTTCAATAATGTTTGGAGGGGGACACATTTTGAAATACACTTGAGTCTGAGAAAAGCAACCCATAACGAGGGAGCGTCTCAACCGCATGATTTTGAATAGGAATAGGGGTCGAATGATACATCATTTTGAAGATCTTGTAACTCTCTTTTCAATAATATATATTTTGATTTCCTGAAATCAAAATTGAATAGAACGAATTTTCTTCATGGTGTACTGATTTTGAAACAGAGCGAAAAAATTCAAAATCGTCCAATTCAAATGTTCGAACTATCCTCCATTCACTTTCATACAATAAAACACGCGATTCAAACATTCTGCGTTCTTTTTTCTTCTGCTGGAAAACCTTGTGAACTATATGATATTCCTATTGTTGAACTTCATCTGAATTTATTGAGGACAGCTTCGGTATCTTTTTTTCGCCAGGTGAGTATTGAATTTGGTCTTCAGCAATACTGCTTAAGAGGATGAGAATGATTTGTTCAATTCAAAAACGAGTAGAACTAATCGAATTATAACTCGAATGAGAAAAATGCAAGAAATAATGCAGGAATTTTCAAGGAAAATAATCCGGTGCATTCTGTTGCTTGTGGAAAAGTTTCGAGAAACTGGTTCAGTTTAGAGTAAAGAGCACCGACCAGAAATAAGGAGTCAACAATGAAGCTACTGAAATTGCTGTTCTGGGACAAGCTTTAATGCTAATCACTCAGTCCCTGAGATAAACATGTGCAGCTTCTGGAGTGAGCCAATCATCAGTTTCAAGGAATCTCCACAAATTCAAGTTTCATCTTTACAAAATACATTTTGTGCAGGAATTGAACGATGATGATCCAGATAGACGTCTTCAATTCTGTGAACAATTGACACATCGTCTGAATCTCAACCCACAACTTCGTAACAGCATTTGTTTCTCGGATGAGTGTACATTCTCGTTCAATGGTCATGTGAACTGTCACAACTTTCGGTACAGGAATGACGGTAATCCCTATTTGATGAGGGAAGGACATTCTCAACGTCCAGAAAAACTGAATGTTTGGGCTGGAATTCTTGGAGATCATCTTATCGGTCCACTTCTTCTTCCGCAAATCTTGAATGGTAAAGTTTATCTGAAATTTCTTTAAAACTCAATCTACCCAAGAATTTTGGAAATAATCCAAAATGATGAGAATCTGATTGAAGAAGAAATATTCTTTAAACAAGATGGGGCACCCGCTCATTATTCAGCACCAGTTCGATTCTTCTTAAACGAATATGTTCCAGAGCGTTGACCACAGAGGTCCAATAGAATGGCCTGCACGATCTCCGGATTTGACACCTCTTGATTTTTTCCTATAGTGATACTTGAAATATGAAGTGTTTCAAACTGAGCTAAATAGCTTAGACGACTTGCAGTAGAGAGGTATCGCAAAGTGTAATCAGTTGACACCAGAAGTCTTTCGAGATGTTCCCAGAATGATTGAATCGTGTTTGTTTTGTTGTATGGAACTGAATGGAGAAAAATTTGAACATTTGATTTGAATGGCTTTGAATTTCATTGCTCCATTTCGAGAAAAGAACATCATAAAGAAAATCCGTTTTATTCCAATATTTTCCATTTAAGGAAATCAACATTCACATTATTGAGAAGAGAATTCTGAGATCTTCAAAATGATCTGTCACTCGATCCCTATTTCCTAATCAAATTCATGAGGTTAAAGCTCCCCACCCCCCCGCCGTGAAGGGTTACTTTTCTCAGAATCAAGATTATCTCAAAATGTGTCCCCCTCCAAAGAGTATTGAATTCCGCTGATAGTGATAGAATGAGAAATATCAAGGGTGGCTAATAATTAATAATCATTAAATCACACTGTATATATCTAACAATTGATTCATGGCAGATAATCATTTCTTAATGAAGCCAGAATTATAATAGTGAACATAATAAGTGATAATATTTTTCTTTCGCAAAAACATTTTGGGATTCGTATCGTCCTAGAATATAGGAAGCATTGTTCCTGTAAACCATACCATAGATTCGCTTTATCGAATTGAAATCAATCGCTATGAGGACGTACCGACGCGAGGCTGTGTTAAATCAAAACATTTGACCAAAGCATGGAACAAAAATTCAAAGGAATATTATTCAACGGAATGAGTTGTCAATCATCATTAGTGAAGTGAAGAAAGAATCGATAATATTTATTTTGATGTCAGACTGAGACGTTGTCAACTTAAACAACTGGTCCATTGCCGCCCCCTATATCTTAGCGCCCGGGGCAAATGCCCCCGAATGCCCTCCCCCATAGATCCGGCTCTGCGCAGACGTGGATATCGTGAAAACCGCTATTGAAGTTTCCCCGCAATTTACATCCGTCATTATCATTGGAGAGGACACGGATTTGCTTGTTTTGATGTGTGCACTTGGGAAAACCATAAAAAATCTGTACTTCCGTAAGATGGGGAAAGAAACAGATGCGATAAAAATGTATTCTACCGACAGCTTCAAACACAAACATTTATTGAAACATTTACTCTTCATGCACGCATTTTCAGGATGCGATACCGTTTCAGGAATTTATGGAATGGGAAAGAAAAAAATAATCGACGTAATCCAAAAAAATGTCTACCTTCGGGAGGGACTCAAGCTTTTTAAAAAGAACAAGCCTGGACAAAACAACATCGCTGCAGCCGGAGAATCTGTTTTTATTGCACTTTATGGAGGTACAGAACGCGACTCTTCCATCGATCAATTGCGCTATAAAATGTTTTCGCGAGCTGGCTTGAAAACCAAAGCTAATTTATCGCGTTTACCTCCGACTAGTTCAGCAGCAAGGCAACATTCCCTTCGTACTTACCATCAAGTGCAAAAGTGGATTGGGATGGAGAAAAATGCACTCGAATGGGGATGCAAAAGAAAGCAACGGAACTTTGGAACCAGTAATAACTGAACTGTAGGCCTAGTGCTCACGTTCACTCGTGCTCCGTAAATCGTGATTTGTAAGAAAATGCAGCAGCGCCTCTAGTGGCAAATATTGGTATTTCAACACTGTGAAGAGTGTTTCCTCACTTCACGCGGTGCTACGTAAACGTAGAAACTCGCACTAGGCCTACTGGAACAAGTGCCACAAACGCTTCTCGACATTATATCCTGCGGCTGTAAGAGCAATTGCAGCAGGGCTTGTGGATGTTGGAAAAGAGGTTTGAAGTGCTCAGTTTTGTGCAAGATTTGTTGTGGAGAAACCTGCACAAACTCCAAGGAAGATATTGAAGACTCCAATGACGAGGACGACGAAATTGATGACGACTTCCCAACAATGGTACCTTTTCCCAGATCTAAAGTCTCTTCAAAAAGAAAAGCAAGCCAATCTCCTGTCATCGGTGAGAACGAAAATAAGGACTCGACAATTGTTAATTGATTCAATAAAAACACAGTCCCTCGTTCGACAAAAGCAACTTTTTTAATTTTTTCCCGCTTCTGCAACGTTGACAATAAATAAACATGTATATTTAAACAATTTATAATGTGTAACAATCGTTTCTTTCAATAAATAAAGATGTTGCGCGACGAAACTCAGCGCGGAGCTCGAACGCTATTGCACGCGTTTCGACGACACGCGCGAAACATAGCAATTTTGCGCGTGGATTGGCGGGCGACAAATAGCCGTATCGGGACAATTTTTTTTTAAATGCAAAAAATTACATCATCTTCGAAAAAATCTTCCTGCGAAAAGCCTCAGGTGAATTGGGAAGCAGGTAATCGCCGAAAAGTAAAGAAAACATTTTTTTTTTGTCATTAGGTCAACTTTATCGGCTAATAACATTTTTCCCGTTACCCCCACAGTTTTTTGTCGCATAACATTTTTCAAAGAACAACTCAAAATAAATCCAACGGCACCAAGATTATTATTGTGCGATAATTAGAACTGGAGTTATGGATGATTGAAAATAAAACGCCAAATCCAATATGGCGGCGAAGGGGTTGATTTTAGGGGTGCGCAAACTTAGGGTTCAACTCGCCTTATCGTGCACCTAAACAATACGTACTTATTAGTGTAGATGTAATTTCCATGTTCAGTAATATAAGTTACAAAAACGTTAAATCTAGCATAACGTCTAACTGGACCAGTATCCAACTACACACTAAATTACATTTGAACTCATTTTTGGAACTCGCAGAATTTGTGTTTGCAAATTCCTACTTCGCGTTTAAATGGGAAGGCATAAGTATGGAACTAAATAATATTTATTCATACTTATTGAATGTTTAATTAACAAAGCGAAACGAAAGAAGCGGAATAATAATCCTACGCACCAACCCTTGGATACTAATATATAAAGTTACCATTCTCTTCGAGGGAGGGGGGGTATCTTGATTTCTTGATATGAGAAATGAGGTATGAATAAATCTGACTCCCATTATTGTTGTCCTGTCGTTTGTTCATCGTGTTTTCAGTCCTTAAAATCGCCAACATCTCTAGGAACAGTCTTTTTGAATAATTGGGCCCTGTATAAATAATTTGAACATCATCATATTTGACCGGATGACCCGTCTCTAAGACGTGAGATGCTAAAGCACCAGAGTCCACCTTCCTTCGACAATCACTTCTCTGTGATGTGATCCGGGCTGATATCCATCTCGATGTCTGACCAATATATTGTCTCTCACAACCTCCACAGGGGATGGAATATACCACTGATGATCTATGTGCGAACGCCACTGGATCCTTTAGTCTGCTGAACAACTTATTATATAGAGTGGTGACTGTTGATCGAGCAAATTTGATTTGAGGAACTCCCCGGAACAATCCAATCAACTGTCCACTGAGACCGCCAATGTAGGGAACAGAATGGTAATGGTTGGTGGAACCTACTACCTGAGACCCAGGGGAATCATCAACTGTCAAATCGGGAATGACAGGGGCGTTAAACAACAGCGCATTCAACAAGCGAGACGGGTAACCATTGTCAGTGAACAACGATTTCAGAACTCTCAAATTCTTTGAATGAAAAGATGGATGAGAAAGATTTAGAATTCTACGCTCCAGTGCATTTATCTTGATGTTTTGCGGATGGTACGACTTGTAATTCAAATATCTTCCGGAGCTCATGGGTTTCCTGCACTAATCCGTAATCAGCAACCACTCTGTACTAACAACCTTCACATCCAAGAAGGTTACGGACGTGTCGTTCTCACTCTCCAGGGTAAACTGCATGGGGGGTTGAATCCATTGAAGATCTCCAATATTTCTGCCTGACAGCCACGAGGTATCATGCAAATTATATCGTCCACGTACTTCTTTATGAATGACATTGTAAACGATAACCTCGGCAGACAATTGTCCAACAAGTGATCCAACACGTACTGGTAAACTATAGGTGAAAGCGTACTCCCCATGGATGTTCCCAATATTTGCCTGTAAAATTCTCCTTTGTACGAAAAATACGTGTTTTCGAAAACAAATTCAAGCAACTGTAAAAAGGAGGCCTGGCTCAAGCCTCTTTTTGATCGAGTTGCGGGAGCCGAGATGCTCGACAAAACGCAAGCCAATATCATTCGCAGAAATTATTGTTGTTTGGCATCGGAGGAGCAAAATTTCGAACATTCAATTTAAATGAAAAAATAATTGATTGGCAAATAACGAACGGAAAGACGACCCGACGTTACCAGATTAGTTACTCATACAAGTGTTGTTGTTGCTGTTCTCTACGCTCCTATTGATAATGTAATAAATATATTTTCCATCATGTTTGGGACACCCTGTTGAATGAGTGAAAGAAACCCTTTTTTTACTCATCCTTCCATTCTTATTTCTGAATATATTGAAATCAACTTGATGCGGTCATCAAAGATTACCAGGCAGAATCAAATTCTATGAATTGTTAGCAACTTTTGATAATAGCACCACATACTGAAGTATTTAAAATTTCAAATGTTATGTAAATAAATGGAAATTAATCAATAAAAACAAGCGTCCTTTCGAATTCTGTTTCATATTCAAACAAATATTTCTGTGTCATCATGGAGGTTTCCAAAGAGAATAAAAACGAAAGATCGGAGAAAACTCAGTGTTTGGCAGAAAATTTCATTACCATCAACAAAACATCAAAGGATATTATAAAGGCTCCACATAAAATGGTATTTTTTTTTTACAAAATTTTCGATGTTCAGTTTGTAGGAATCGTTCCATTTACAAGTCTCACGATTATTCAGTTCAGGAATGCATACAATCATACTCTAAATATTGCAAAAGCTTCTTCTTTCTTGCGTTTTACGCAAGGTTCTATGGCATTATCATTACAGGATTTAATACTTTTCATGAGTCGAAACTTCAGTTGCAATATATTGTTGACAATTAACGAATTCACCAATACAGCAATAAATCCCAACTATCCCAGTGTTTTGTATTAGTTTACTCGATTTAGTCCTTCATTTCGGCTGCAATTCCATTGAGGTAATTAAAAGTTTATTAACAAGCACTCCGTAGAGAATTTTAACTATATAGGAAAAAACTTGAAAATGTATGAATTCATCTATACTTTGTGAAGACAGTGTTATGAAACTCTTCCGAAAAGAGGAGGAATATCAGCCTTATCGTTTTCGACCTGTTTCTGTAAAGATATATTATCCTTGTGTTGTATGTCATATATATTTTAGTACAATTAATCAAACATATATTAGAGATTTACACAAATATGTATCTGATTAATTGAACATGAATCTACATCAAGTATCGTGCTCAATCATTTTTTATATTATAGTAACTAATACTTAAATGTTGTGCGTTGAAAGAGAAGCGTGAACTTTATAAAATAGGTGGCATAAGAATGAGGTACAAAGAATCTTGCGATGCAGTCGAAATGGTAACCGTATCGATCCAAAGAGCCTACACTTCAGATTTTGCAGAATATATACTTTTTGTGGATAGCAGTGAATCTTTCGGAGCAATTGGTCGTTCTATCATTTTTTCTTTTTTTTATTTATTAAGGTCACATAAACCATTCAGTCATTAGCGACCACTTAGTACACAAATATATTTTACAGTTCACTTTGAATTTCGATATCCTTGAGGAATGCTAATACATTGGTCACTCTTTCACGATTTCTTAATGCTTCCTTCACGTTCGATGGAATATTGTATTTGTTTCTAGTTGAACTTGTCGTTCTACATTCGAATATGTGTTTTACTGTCATCGGTGTACGACACGTGTTACATTGTCTAGGTGGTTCCTTTGTGATGAGGTGTTGGTGTGTGTATTTTGTATGTCCTATCCTTAGCCTTGTGTAAACTATTTGATCTCTTCTATTGTTGAGATTAATTTGTTTTTCTACATTGAGTGTTTCTCTGATTTGTCTGAGTTTATCTGGTTTTTTCTCCCTCCACTCTTTATCCCATAGTTTATCGATGCTTTGTGCAATATAGTTTTTTTATATCTGAATGTGAGACTTTTAAGTTTTTATTTTTCTGATACGTAATGGAAATACAATGTTTAAGAAATACTTCGTGGTTTTATTTAGTGCTAACAAGATTTTATGTACAAAAGTAATTTCATAAAATGACAAGTTATATAGAATAATGAACTCGTTACTATAGAAACAAAATTCACAGACAAGTCGGGGCCTTCGGCCCTTCCTGCGCCCCGATCCCTCTATGCGCCCCAAACACTCTAGGGGCCAGATATGCCCCTGTATATATATTTGCGCTTCGCTCTATATAAGATCAGCTCTTGGGTCACCGTAGGCGTATCAAATTTTTCTTAAATATCACGAAAATCATCAGGAAAATTGGGAGAATATACGGTTGTAATGCGGTCGATTTTCGATATGACTGTCACGGGATGAAAAGATTTTGAAGTGCGCGGATGATGATTTTCATTTGTTTTTCAAGTATTCATATTGAAGAGTGTGAAGTAATTTCTTCTTCGTTTTATATAAAAGGAATCGAAGAAATTAGTTGTAAATTTATTATTTTCTGGGAAGTTTATTTTCTTTGTCATTTTGGCTGTGCTAGAAACCACAGCGAGGATATTGCGGTTGTAAAGTATGGTGTGGATATGATATCTAATGTTTTAATCGAAGAAGCGTTTCGAAATTCCAATTAGTTTTCAAGTACAATTTATATTGAAATTTATTATTCTGTTTCATTTATTCAGTATGCTACGAACTATATTTTTTTGGGGATTCAATCTTTTCAATCGATATTGACACTCTATCAAGAAGAAAATTATTGTTTTCTGCTCTGTTTTTCTACATGCAATATTAGTTTTCATTTTTTATAAATGGAATTGAATAGTTGTAAATTTGTATTTTTGGGAGTCAATTTTTTTTTGTCATCTTGGCTGTGCTAAAACCACAGCGATGATATACTGTTGTAAATTACTGGATAAATTTATGAAATACATAACTGGAAAATAACGTATTTGTGTGTTCATTTTTTTTTTATTAACTCGTTTTCTCCTTTTGTTTAGGTGTTTTAATTTCATGAACTCACTGTGAACAGTTATTTTGAAATGGAATAAATGTCATATATGTTGGAATTATTGAAGAAATTTAAATTTACCAAAATGTTATTACAGTTTCAACAATGTTGTTGTTTTGCGTACTTTTTTTTCACAAGTGGATATCATACTATTTCACTTTGTAGTTCAACTTTTATAATCTTATCTGCTTTTTGTCGTTTACACCTTATTGTTTGTGATGTGAAAAATTCGTTCCCAATCGTGGGCGAGCAAAATTTGTTGAAGGTGAATAACATTCCATTTTTTTTATATCTAGGCATCTTTCCAATATTCAATTTCAGTTTTGCACCTTACATTATTTGTTCCATTTCAATGAAAGAAACAACTCTGGAAACGATAAACAACCGAACAACAGAAGACATAGACGGAGCAGATAATCGATTTCTCGTTCTTTCCTTTCATAACGATAAACTTCTTTGTAACCAAGGATTTTTCGTAAAAAATTGAATACATACAGATGGCTATAATAATAATAATAACGTAGCATTCATTTTTTTCCATCGGAGATAATTAAAAAATGTTACGTCGATGAAAATAGTATATTTCATAACGAGTGCGGAAAGTCGATGATTTCATGCGAGTGTCAGTTTGACGAACGAGGCGAAGCGAAGCGGAGCCGAGTGAGGCTAGACACGAGCAATGAAATCTGACTTTCCACGAGTAATGAACGAAATTTTTCAGGCGATCACAAAAATGGCATTATACAATAATTACTTTGAGAACACACAATGAACGTTTCGACCCAAGCAGAACTGAATAACTCAATCTTCTGCTTCTAGATGGCGTTGTAGAGAAAATAATAGATAACTTTATTTGTTTATGTTGTTTCGTACCTTCCTTTCAGATTTGTCAGCAAGAATTCCGACGAGTTTAATATTTCTGGAGGGATATTTTTCACTTTGCATGTTATAAACGCGAATCGAATCAAGTTAAGCTCTTCGTTAATGATACGATATGTTCTGGTAACTCGTTCGCCTTATGAATATTCGATGGGATATACGAACTAAACTTTTCATTCACTTCTATCTACTTGGCGTGGTTTCATTTCGATGTCACCACTTTCCCGCACGGATCAAACTGGTTTTAGCCGTGCGGGAATAAATAGTTGATATATAAATAGGCGTGGCGATATATGGCACTTTCTGACGTGGTCGCCTGAAAAAAATTTTTCAGGCGACCACGTCAGAAAGTGGTATATATCGCCACGCCTACCTGTCGAAGAAAGTTGACAATTACATGCAACTGTGCGGGAATGTTATTCCCGCACAGGTAAAACCAGTTTGATCCGTGCGGGAAAGTGGTGACATCGAAATGAAACCACGCCAAGTAGCTAGAAGTGAATGAAAAGTTTAGTTCGTATATCCCATTGAATATTTATAAGGCTAACGAGTTACCGGAACATATCGTATTATTAACGAAGAGCTTAACTTGATTCGATTCGCGTTTATAACATGTAAAGTGACAAATATCCCTCCAGAAATATTAAACTCGTGGGAATTATTGCTGACAAATCTGAAAGGAAGGTACGAAATAACATAAACAAATGAAGTTTTCTATTATTTTCTCTACAACGCCATCTAGAAGCAGTAGATCTACAATCGATGTTTGGATCAGAGAATTTTCCCTGAACCATGGAGGGATGCAAGAGTGGTTCTCATCCCGAAGCCTGGGAAGACTCCTGGTGAGACTGGGTCCTTTAGACCGATCTGCCTCATGGACCACATGGGAAAGGTTTTGGAGCGTCTGCTTCTGGCTAGGATGGAGGAAGCTATGGAAGACCAGGGGACTTTGTCGGACGGGCAGTTTGGGTTCAGGGCGGGGCGCTCTACTGTGGGGGCTATACGGGCGGTCCTAGGTGAAGTGGAGAGGAGCGGTGCCCCGTGGTGCGCTATTATGGCGGTTGATGTGAGAAATGCGTTCAACACGGCGAACTGGGATAGGATTTTGGAATGTGTGGAGAGTTTGGATCTGGACCCTTTTGTGTTGGCTACAATTAGGTCATACCTGTCGAGGAGGAGGATTTGGGTTTCGGAGGATACCTGCCGTGTTCGATGGGGTTCCACAGGGTTCGGTCCTCGGACCCACCCTGTGGAACTTGATGTACGATGGTGTGTCGCGGGTGGAGTATCCCAGGGGTCACACCATACGCTTACGCCGACGATCTGGCTATGGTCGTGTCGGCTGCTACAAGAGAAGATCTGAAAAATAAAATTATTAGAACGTATGGCGATATTGAAGGATGGATGGTAAGGAGTAAATTGAAGATTGCTCCGGAAAAAGACGGAGCTGTGCATTGTGAAGGGAGGAGGAAGGATAGGAGATAAATGTTAGTTTGGGAGGGGTCGAGGTTGGGTCAAAGCATCACTTCAAGTATTTGGGGTGATGTTGGACGGAAGACTGTCGTATGTGGAGCATGTGAAGTACATCGGGAGGGCGAACTCTAGGGTGGGAATGTTGGGTCGGGTCATGAGGAATGTGGGAGGACCGGGATATATGAAGAGAAGGATTTTATATGGTGGTGAACAGCATGCTGCTGTATGGGGCTCCGGTCTGGAAGTCAGTTTTGAAGTACTCGAAGTATAAGCAAATGTTGATCGGGAGTCAAAGGAAAGCTTTGCTGAGAGTGATCAGTGGATACCGCACGGTTTCTGCGGTTGCGGCACAAGTTGTCGCTGCGATACCGCCAATAGACCTGCTTGTTGGGGAGAGGTCTTTTCTGTTCACGGTGCCAAACAGCCGATTGCCCGGGGTGAAAAGGATGGCGCGGAAGAAAGTGATGGAGAAGTGGCAGAGGATATGGAACGGTGTGGAGGGGAAGTGGACTCGCGTTTTGGTCGGAGACTTGGTGGAATGGTGTGGGTGTCCTTTTCGGAGGACATCCTGCTATTTCACACAGTTTCTGACCGGGCACGGTTCCTTCGGGACCTTCACGCGTCGAATCGGCAAGACAGGAACGGATCTTTGTTGGGTGTGTGGAATCGTGGATAGTCCTGAACACGTGGTGTGGGGTGCCAAAGGTGGAGAATTGAGAGGAGGCGGTGATGGCAGAGCTGGAGCTGGAACAACTTCTCCGTCTGCCATCATTGGTTTATGATCGGGGATGCGCGCAGGTGGGGTGTTGTGTACGAGTTTGTGTGCGGCATCATGAGAAAGAAGGAACGTGAGGATCGTAGGAGAGAGCAGGAGCGGGAACACGAAGTGACAGGACGAACAGTTGAAGCTGGGGAGGAGGATGAGGAGAGATCTTAGACCTGGGTTGGCTGCGTTGGGGCGGTTGAAGAAATGGACGCTATGCGTTCGGCCAACCTGCCCTCGTGATGCGCAGAGAATGTTCCTTGCCGAGTTGGGCATAACATCCGCCTGAGTCGGTGGGGGACACGTAGGGTTTTAGTGGGTAAACCTGGTTGACGGGTGTGCCCTGCGTCCATTCAGGAATGATGTCCTAGATGGGGGTGGGGGATGGTCGTCCTCCAGGGAGTCTCACACTTCTCCAGATGAGACAAAATTCCCGGGGAGTAAGTGCGTAAAGCATTTCCCTACGTTAAAAAAAAAAAAAAAAAAAAAAAAAAAAAAAAGAAGCAGTAGATTGAATTATTCAGTTCTGTTTGGGTCGAAACGTTCATTGTGTGTTCTGAAAGTAATTATCGTATAATGCCATTTTTGTGGTCGCCTGAAAAATGTCGTTCATTACTCGTGGAAAGTCAGATTTCATTGCTCGTGTCTAGCCTCACTCGGCTCCGCTTCGCTTCGCCTCGTTCGTCAAACTGACACTCGCATGAAATCATCGACTTTCCGCACTCGTTATGAAATATACTATTTCACCGTCGCGGTTTCGAGCCTGAGATCACTCACTATGTATCCCACTACTCGAACACCACGACTACCATAAGGCGTAAATAAAGGTGTCCAAGTTGAGGATTAAAACAAACTCATTGCGAATTGAACAAATTCGAAATAACGACGAGACTCCATTCGAACACGATCAGTAGGCGAATCTTCGGAATTTGCAATCGTTGGGCTGCGCGTAAATCGATAATCTAAAAAACCTTATACTCACTGCATTCAGTTTTTAATCCTGATTCCAAAACTCATTATTATTGTCCGGAAATGTTTAGTTCAAAAGTTATAGACATTTGAAATTGGACTAAATATCCCCACTGTACCGACCTTCTGTCGTCGCGGTCGACGGGTACGAATGCAACAGCTGATTTCACTTGGATGGATTTGCTTCTGTAGTGTTGCCATATGTACTGAAATGCGGTCAGTTCTAGTGAATTTGTAATGTTGGCCGTACAATATATAAACGAATGCGATTGTCATATAACCTCTTTTGAAGTAACATCTGGCAACGTTCTTTATACATGTCAACCAGCCGTTTGTTTAGAGAAGTAGTTTATCAGCTATCCGAAGATTGAGACGAATAGTTTAAATTTCCGTTGATCAAGCGCGGGAATGCAAAGACGTTGATTTATGCGCCGAGTCGAATCACTCGATTGCGAAAAAGATAGTATAGGAATATTTCAAGATGAAAAATAAATATTTTGAAAGTTTTGAGTGTATTTAAAATACCATACAGTTCATGACGAGTTGGTATAGAAATATTACATAAAAAAATATTGTCACATTTTAGAGTGCATACCCAAAAAACGTGATTTATCATAGAATTATAATAATTTTCTTTTTTCTGATTAATACTACTTTGACATGATGATTATGAACCAGAATTGCTGGGGAGTAATTATGATGATTTTAGAATGAAATATATTTTTTGTACGTAAAAACGATTCAGATTTCACTGTAAACAAAAATTCAATTTCTTTATAATAATTCTTCAAGTGAATGAAAGTGTTAAAATTCTAATTGTTTGTAATAGAGAACAAGACTTCGATTGTCAGAGATGTTGAATTAAAAGGGGGCTGACTTATTTTCTTATTCAATATCAAAAAAGCTCATTTTGTGACTGTTTTTCAGGTATATGTTGAAGTAAATGAATTTTTATTCGCTTACTGGCCGTTTAGCTAGCTAATTAGCATTGACAGAGAGCACCACGTGAAGGCGGCCAGACTCACTCTCCAGACCTTCAATCCAAAGAAAATAAAAAAGAAATCAGTTTTGCAACTGATTTTGTGTTATTTTGTTTGGTTATCATTAGGCCTTGCCCTGAAAAGGACAGTTTTTTCTAAACGGCAGTTCGGAAATCCCCATACTGGGACCGAACTGCGTTCAGAAGTTCTTCCATCGGATCCTGGTGGCGTAGGCGTATACGCCTTCGCCACAAGTATTCGATGAGAGAATCGGCGAACTGTTCCCTGGGCACCCTCCTGCGACGAAACCAGTCCTTTGCAGGACGCCACGTCGCCTCAATGCGCTGCGTATGGGTACCATCCGCAGCTGCCATGAAAGAAAAACTTTTAGAAAACATTAGGAATTTCCGTTTGAAACTTACCGACAAAGCGATGCTCTAGATCGCTGTGGTTCACGACTCTGTGGATGTAGCCGTGACCACTTAAGGCTAGAGCATTGTAAGATGCCCAGGCGTCAGTGTGGATCTCCGTTCCTAGAATGAGACACGTTGTGATAAGAAACATGAAGTTATAATTTCTTTTGAGGAAATTTCAAATAAACATAAGAAACATAGTTCATTTTACCTGGTAGCACATACTGCTCAATTATGGGTATGAGCGTACCAACGTCCCTTGAGGCGACGACGACCATGATGACATCATCACGGCCGTCCTCAATAAGGCCCAGGATCCAATGGCCTTCGATAATTCGGCCGCGGTTGTACTTCCGGCGGCCGAATTTCGCCTCGTCGATCTGGACTATCTTTCCCGGTCCCCCAAGTCGGACATCAGCCTTTTCAGTGAGGAACTGGTCGACAACCATTTCCCGACAATACTGATTCCTGAAAAACATATAGGTATTAAATTTGGTTGAACAGTAATTTTAATACGTATTACCAGGCTACTATTGTGTCCTGACCAAGAAGAGTGCGCTCATCCTCTGGGAGATCCAGATCGCAGCACTCAATTCTGACCATCTCAAAAGACCAGTCGTGCGCGAAACCATACATCAGTCGCACGATCTGAAATGGACGAAGTTTGGCATAACTCATCCAAGTTCCAGAGGCAACTGATTTCTGTCTTCCGCACCTGGCTTTTGTGCACATAAAACGACCTAAGCCATGTTGGCTATTAAGGTAGAGTTTCATTGGTGCGCGATGGGTCGAACAGTTCGGGGGATTTCCGGGAATCAGGCCTTGTTCCAAACACCATTCCCGTTCATTGGAAGGTGTCGGAAGCCTGCGGAGTTCCATTTAAAAGAAGCTGAATTCAACATACTAAAAAATGTGGAAGAACGAATTATTAAATTAATTATCATTATTCAATTTGAAATTCTTACGCTGTGTTTTCACTGACGACGAAATACAAACTGAACGGAACAATATCCGTGTTCTGTACGTGTATCTATTCAAAACCGTTGAATGTTTGGGGGATTTCAAATTTGTTTATTGCAGCAAATGTTGTCGTTGTCGTTGGGCTGCGCGCAAATCGATAATCTAAAAAACCTTATACTCACTTCAGTTTTTAATCCTGATTCCAAAACTGTCATTATTATTTGCCTTATTATTGTCCGGAAACGTTTAGTTCAAAAGTTATAGACATTTGAAATTTGACTAATTATTCCCACTGTCCCGACCTACTGTCGTCGCGGTCGGTGGGTACGAATGCAACAGCTGATTTCACTTGGATGGATTTGCTTCTGTAGTGTTGCCATATGTACTGAAATGCGGTCAGTTCTAGTGAATTTGTAATGTTGGCCGTTCAATATATAAACGAATGCGATTGTCATATAACCTCTTTTGAAGTAACATCTGGCAACGTTCGTTATACATGTCAACCAGCCGTCTGTTTAGAGGAGCAGTTTATCAGGTATCTGAACATTGAGACGAATAGTTTAAATTTCCGTTGATCAAGCGCGGGAATGCAAAGACGTTGATTTATGCGCAGAGTCGAATCACTCGATTTCGAAAATCCAGAGCCGGCATCAGGACATAAGGAGTTAGGTAGCGAATATGTAAATTTTTACCAATGACTGATTTAAAACAGATCCTGGTGAGTGGGCTGCATGTCAGGAAATATAATGGTGGCAAACCCATAACCGATTATTCAAAGAAAATGCTTTAGGGCAGCGTTTCCCAAATTATGTTCGCGAGGCCGCTGTAGAAAAATGTTCTTTTATCAAGTGGGTCGCGAAAGATGTTTTTGAAATATCGTACAAAAATTTGGGAAAACCTCACTTTTGAAACAGGACAACTTCCTCGGGTCTGACGGGGGCACAGTTACTGCTGGTTTTAAATAAGTAATTGTTGAGGCCGATACTGTCATGGTTAATCAATCAAGTGAAGAATTAACGATTTACACAATTTAAATTGAGTAAATCGTCAAATCATCAGTTGATTCATTACTACTAATTATCTAAAGTCGCCTAAAAAAACGACGATTTCCGCCTTTGGTTGGTATATTCGTAATATCTCTATATAAAACCTCTTTACCTATTGATTCAGATGTCACAAATGTTACCTAGTACTAATTAATGCAATAGATTCCATTTTTCACTTTAAAATAAGCTGAAGCAATTATTATCCAGTTCCATATCAATGATTCGGGAGCGGCGATAAATTCTAATCCGTCGGCTTCTTTGAAACCGTAGTGCGGTACCGCGATTTCTGAGAAGCTCGACCACCGGGCTCGCATTTTTCGAGCCTGCAATAAAAAACATTTGCTGCAATAAACAAATTCGAAATCCCCCAAATATTCAACGGTTTTGAATAGATACACGTACAGAACACGGATATTGTTCCGTTCAGTTTGTATTTCGTCGTCAGTGAAAACACAGCGTAAGAATTTCAAATTGAATAATGACAATTAATTAATTTAATAATTCGTTCTTCCACATTTTTTTAGTATGTTGAATTCAGCTTCTTTTAAATGGAACTCCCGCAGGCTTCCGACACCTTCCAATGAACGGGAATGGTGTTTGGAACAAGGCCTGATTCCCGGAAATCCCCCCAACTGTTCGACCCATCGCGCACCAATGAAACTTTACCTTAATAGCCAACATGGCTTAGGTCGTTTTATGTGCACAAAAGCCAGGTGCGGAAGACAGAAATCAGTTGCCTCTGGAACTTGGATGAGTTATGCCAAACTTCGTCCATTCCAGATCGTGCGACTGATGTATGGTTTCGCGCACGACTGGTCTTTTGAGATGGTCAGAATTGAGTGCTGCGATCTGGATCTCCCAGAGGATGAGCGCACTCTTCTTGGTCAGGACACAATAGTAGCCTGGTAAGACGTATTAAAATTACTGTTCAATCAAATTTAATACCTACATGTTTTTCAGGAATCAGTATTGTCGGGAAATGGTTGTCGACCAGTTCCTCACTGAACAGGCTGATGTCCGGCTTGGAGGACCGGGAAAGATAGTCCAGATCGACGAGGCGAAATTCGGCCGCCGGAAGTACAACCGCGGCCGAATTATCGAAGGCCATTGGGTCTTGGGCCTTATTGAGGACGGCCGTGATGAGGTCATCATGGTCGTCGTCGCCTCAAGGGACGTTGGTACGCTCATACCCATAATTGAGCAGTATGTGCTACCAGGTAAAATGAACTATGTTTCTTATGTTTATTTGAAATTTCCTCAAAAGAAATTATAACTTCATGTTTCTTATCACAACGTGTCTCATTCTAGGAACGGAGATCCACACTGACGCCTGGGCATTTTACAATCCTCTAGCCTCAAGTGGTCACGGCTACATACACAGAGTCGTGAACCACAGCGATCTAGACCATCGCTTTGTCGGTAAGTTTCAAAGGGAAATTCCTAATGTTTTCTAAAAGTTTTTCTTTCATGGCACATTGAGGCGACGTGGCGTCCTGCAAAGGACTGGTTTCGTCGCAGGAAGGTGCCCAGGGAACAGTTCGCCGATTCTCTCATCGAATACTTGTGGCGAAGGCGTATACGCCTACGCCACCAGGATCCGATGGAAGAACTTCTGAACGCAGTTCGGTCCCAGTATGGGGATTTCCGAACTGCCGTTTAGAAAAAACTGTCCTTTTCAGGGCAAGGCCTAATGATAACGAAACAAAATAAAACAAAATCAGTTGCAAAACTGATTTCTTTTTTATTTTCTTTGGATTGAAGGTCTGGAGAGTGAGTCTGGCCGCCTTCACGTGGTGCTCTCTGTCAATGCTAATTAGCTAGCTAAACGGCCAGTAAGCGAATAAAAATCCATTTACTTCAACATATACCTGAAAAACAGTCACAAAATGAGCTTTTTTGATATTGAATAAGAAAATAAGTCAGCCCCCTTTTAATTCAACATCTCTGACAATCGAAGTTTTGTTCTCTATTACAAACAATTAAAATTTTAACACTTTCATTCACTTGAAAAACAGGGGCGTGCCTTACGGTCCCGCAGGGCCCGCGGTGCGGGGGGGCCCCGGACTATTAGCAGCCCCCAATTTCCTAATAAGCTAACCTATTTGGAGGGGGGTAGGGGCCCCAAAATGTTTTTGCGGGGGGCCCCCAAGAAACTTGACACGCCTCTGTTGAAGAATTATTATAAAGAAATTGAATTTTTGTTTACAGTGAAATCTGAATCGTTTTTACGTACAAAAAATATATTTCATTCTAAAATCATCATAATTACTCCCCAGCAATTTTGGTTCATAATGATCATGTCAAAGTAGTATTTATCAGAAAAAGTATTTTCTACACGATTTTTCCGAAAATATTCACAATTATTATAATTCTATGATAAATCACGTTTTTTGGGTATGCACTCTAAAATGTGACAATATTTTTTTATGTAATATTTCTATACCAACTCGTCATTAACTGTCTGATATGACATTTTTTAAAGTAATTTAAATACACTCAAACCTTTCAAAATATCTATTTTTCATCTTGAAATATTCCTATACTATTTTAAATCCGTCATTGATAAAAATTTACATATTCGCTACCTAACTCCTTATGTCCTGATGCCAGCTCTGGATTTTCGAAATCGAGTGATTCGACTCTGCGCATAAATCAACGTCTTTGCATTCCCGCGCTTGATCAACGGAAATTTAAACTATTCGTCTCAATGTTCAGATAGCTGATAAACTGCTTCTCTAAACAGACGGCTGGTTGACATGTATAACGAACGTTGCCAGATGTTACTTCAAAAGAGGTTATATGACAATCGCATTCGTTTATATATTGAACGGCCAACATTACAAATTCACTAGAACTGACCGCATTTCAGTACATATGGCAACACTACAGAAGCAAATCCATCCAAGTGAAATCAGCTGTTGCATTCGTACCCGCCGACCGTGACGACAGAAGGTCGGGACAGTGGGGATATTTAGTCCAATTTCAAATGTCTATAACTTTTGAACTAAACGTTTCCGGACAATAATAATGACAGTTTTGGAATCAGGATGCAGTGAGTATAAGGTTTTAGATTATCGATTTGCGCGCAGCCCAACGACTGCCTCGGAATTTATAGTTTTATTCAGTTCGTTCGATAGGTACTTCGATATTTGCATTGCAAAGGCCAGACCGGCTCCTTTGATTCACGTCTGTCAACGCCTCCGTTCGGAACTTTCCGGAGCGCAATCGTATACCTTCGGCACACAAGAGAAATTTTTCCAATTTTCGAAATTTTCTGCCGTTTTCCTCGAAAACGCCTATTCCTATGGCCTTACGTTTCTCGGACGATTCGTATCTAATTTTTTTTCGAATATTTTCGTGTGAGCGATAATTCGATACGTGACGCAATAAAGGAGCTATTACTAAATGAAACGTTTTTGGAGCGGACGGTTTAGTTTTGGAATTTTTTGCGGAGAATCGGTAGATTCTACGTCCGCGACGTCTGGAGAAGAAAGAAAGCCGTATTAATTGTCTATTCGAAACAGGCATCCCAAATCTTTTACGAGTTAGCTTTACCCGACGAAAATCGATTCGCGGCACCCTATTTTTTTCTATTTCTCTTACGATAGGTCCTACAGTTTCGGAACCTTTTAGCGAAATATTGCTCGCAATAATTGAGGAACAACATCTTTAGAAGATGGTCGCGTCGTCCGACGTACCGCCTCCGAGATATAAGCAAAAAACGAAAAATTTCGACTTTACGAATTTTTTACTCCAAGAAGGGAGGGAGCTGTAGAATCGAACGGCAGACAAAAAACAAAGAACTATGTTTGCCCTTTTCGAAAACGTATCTCGCGTCTTCCAATCGTACGTACTTCTCGAGATAGCTTTTGGAAATTTCGCGAAAATGGGCGATTTTCGGTTTTTCGCAAAAAAATCGTATTAAGTTTCGGGTTCGAGAGCAAGGAAAAATACCCACGATAAAATACCATTCTTCGCGGACCGTCCGAGCCCCCTTCCGATCCCCTAGTTCCCCGACGAACGTCAGAAAAAATTCTCGAAAAAAAAAACGCGCGACCGCCGATAAATCGATAACGGATAGACCGATCACGTCCGTTTTCGAACTCGTTCAAAAGAATGTCAAGATCTACCGATCGCTACAAAAATGAACCCCTATCCCTAAAATTCGGCCCGCTAACCTCTCTACATCGTTTCGTGCGACGCACATTTTTTCGCCCGATCGATCTCACGCTACCGTAATATAGCGGTACAAGCGCTATATAACAATAAAAAGAGATGATAGAATAGTCTCTTTACACCCTCCGAACTTTCAAGAATTTTTTTTTTATATTCTATTAAGTCCAACTCGTCTACTTAAGTATTGGACCGTATATTGGCTTGGTAAGAATATCCGCCAATTGCGGATGGAACTTGCTTCACAAGTAGTTCTCCGTTGGTGACACACTCACGTACAAAGAGATGTTTAATCTTGATGTGCTTAGTACGCTTGTGATACTCATATTTTGGATTGTGAGAAAGTTTCACAGCCGATTCATTATCCACATAGAGTATTGGTTTCTCTATGGAGACTAAATCCTTTAGTAAGCTATTCAGCCATAATATTTCTTGCGTAGCTTCACTTGCAGCCATTATTTCTGCCTCTGCTGATGAGATCGAAACGGTGGATTGTCTTTGGCTTCTCCAACTTATCGCGGCTCCGGAATAAAGACAAATATAGCCAGATCTTGAACGTCCGGTTGTTTGATCTCCAGCAAGATCTGGATCGCTGTAGCACACTAAATGTGGAGGTGACTTCGCCGTAAATGTCAGACATTTGTTTTGCGTTCCCTTCAGATATCTGAATATGCGTTTCACTAATGCAATGTCTTTTTTCTCAGATGCTCCAAGGTTTCTAGACGCAAACACCAACAGCATATGAGATGTCTGGCCTAGTTCCGACTGATGAGAGTAGGACAGAGCACCAACGGCTTGTCTATAAGGAAACTTTCCATTAGTTTGCTCTTCATCTTCCAAATCGTTTTCCTTTGTAATAGGAGTTGGTGCTGACTTGCAATTAGTCATTCCATACTTGTCTTGCACTTTCTTTGTGTAGGCTTTTTGAGAGATTCTGATAGTGCGGTTATCATAGGCATTTATTTCCATACCTAAGAAGTAG